>JARYMX010000057.1:56287-120300 GCA_030169165.1 Centaurea solstitialis | reverse complement strand
ATGGAATTAATTCTAATTCTAAACAAACTAGGAAACTAAATAATAATCATTATAATCTAAAAGGAAAAGATAATTAAAAGATTTAAAACAAACCAATATGGATAATAATGAATGAAATATGAAATCCGTAGTATCCATCCTCAACTTAAGAATTTGGTCAACCATGGAAACTTGGTCAACGATGAAGGTTGCATGCAATTGAATGCCAAAACAATTCCTTAGACGTCTTAGGTGCAACTCGCATGTATCTCGCATGGACGGAATCGATCTCCAATAACGGAATAAACAAATAAATGCAATCTGTGTAGGATAGCTGATAATGCGTCTACGAGATAAATCGCATAAGCGACGACTTTTCAACTTGTGAGGCATGGTTTCGAGCTTCTTTTGGGATCGTTTTCTTTGTCTCCAAATATTTATAAAAATCTTTATTAACGCTCGAAATCTCCCTGTATCAGTCACCCTCACTTGAAAAGAACTCGACCTCGAGTTCACTTGAAGCGCGTCTTCCGCCCATCCATAAAACATTCTTCTCTCAATGCTTGAATTCACAACTAGGCCGTGAATTGGTTTGGCTTTATCCGAAGCTTTGGGTGCTAGAATAACGGAAACAAAATCTTTAGATTCATCACTCTCGGCTTCTTGTGACAAAGGTTTCGGCAGCTCGGGAATTACTTCAGCTTTAGATAACTCGAAAGTTGTTGCCGAGTGTTCCAGATCGTCGTGTTGTGATTCAGGAACAACTACATCTTCAACCTTCTCCAATAAGACTTCATCCTTTTTAGGCGACCTTTCCTCGAAGCTGTTAAGTCCTCTCATGGCGATCTTTCGGTCACCACAACGAAAAAGCACAACATTGTCTCGGCTTATATAAGTGACGCTATTATCGTGTTGCCACGATCGGCCCAACAGAATGTGGCAAACATCCATATCGAGAACTTCACATAGAACCTCATCTTGGTAGTGTTTCCCAATCGAGATGGGTACCCGACAAGTGTGTTTGACTTTAACTCGTGGGTCACTCTCGGTCCACCCAATAGAATAAGGAGATTCATGAGGTTGAGTAGGTAGGTTAAAGTAATCGACCAATTTGCGAGATACAAGGTTCTCACAACTTCTATTATCGATAACTAAATTACATACCTTTTTGTGCACCGAACAATGCGATCGAAATAGACTATGGTGTTGGCTCTCTTCTTTTGATGAAAGTAGTGCTCGTTGAAGTACAACGTCAATCGTTTCTTGAAGGTCTTCTTCCTCCTCCGCTTTGGATTCGGAACTCGAAAAACTAACCCGGTTACAATAGCCATTACGTGGCGCCATAACCGGTCCTTCACACCTGTCTCTTCTACGACGGTTGTCGTTGACGAAATTCGGTTGAAGCCTGTTGACAGTCGCTGTCAGATTAGCGAGCGTTGTGGATAAGGCCACATTCATCTCTGCTAGATCTGCTTTGGTAGTCGACCGTCGATCTGCCATGGTTAGTGAAAAGACAGGCGAATCCTGCTCTGATACCAACTGACGCAGTGGAGGTTTGCGGAAGGATCGACAAGCGTCTAAACCCTTTGGGGTTGAGAATTACGAACAGTAAAACTCAAACAAGAGAATAATCTCTAAAAAAGATAAACTTTTATTGAATAATACTTGATTACAAAAGAAACCTAATAACCCTATTTATAATACTAGCTAAAAGATAACTATGGAATTAATTCTAATTCTAAACAAACTAGGAAACTAAATAATAATCATTATAATCTAAAAGGAAAAGATAATTAAAAGATTTAAAACAAACCAATATGGATAATAATGAATGAAATATGAAATCCGTAGTATCCATCCTCAACTTAAGAATTTGGTCAACCATGGAAACTTGGTCAACGATGAAGGTTGCATGCAATTGAATGCCAAAACAATTCCTTAGACGTCTTAGGTGCAACTCGCATGTATCTCGCATGGACGGAATCGATCTCCAATAACGGGAATAAACAAATAAATGCAATCTGTGTAGGATAGCTGATAATGCGTCTACGAGATAAATCGCATAAGCGACGACTTTTCAACTTGTGAGGCATGGTTTCGAGCTTCTTTTGGGATCGTTTTCTTTGTCTCCAAATATTTATAAAAATCTTTATTAACGCTCGAAATCTCCCTGTATCAGTTAACGTTCAATTTGAACATACTCCCTTTTTCATATAAAGATCACCCGTGCTCCAATGATCTTGCATCGATGCAAATGCACGATGGACTTCAACGAAACACTTGTAATATTTGCAGAAAACTTCTTGGATTGCTCACGCATAAAGTCGAAGCATAATTGAATGACGAGAAAGCTTGTTAAAAAGGCAAAGCACTTTAGTGTTGATAACTTCTAATAATTGCAAAGTGCATATCGACAAGATAGGGTTTCTTAAAAGTTTCCTCTAATTAGATTGAAGTAATTCACGATGAGAAAAGACCAAATATGATTTGAACACATTGCTGGGCTACTATCGATCGATTTGTACACATCTTACAATTTCAGCCACATCATGACTCGATTTTAAACAAGTGGCTTCATAGAAGAATAAGAAAATGAACATTGATTACGGCAAGTTGGCACAATTATACACCTTGTCTGTGATGGCAATAGCTTTCATGTAGGTTTAACAATGCCTAGGAAATAAACTCTACCCAAGTATTTATAGCTAGATCAAGACTCTTAAGTATCAATACTTTCGATCTTGACAAGTTCAAAATATTATTTGAAACACGTTTTAATTTAACCTCTATATATATATATCCATAACTATATATACCTCTTATTTTTTTTTGAAATGACAACCAATGATCTTGTTAAAAAGCTAGCAAGCTGCTAGCAAAACAAAACATCAATACAATTTTCTAATACAATCACTAGAGTGATATTTTCACACAATCGAACTTTTATTCACTTCACTTACACCTAACAAAAATCTAACAGAAGAACTTTTTCAACAATAAGCTGAAGAATAATATCTTTACATAATACACGGAAGCACCACAATGACAACTAATGTAGATATATATGTCCTAATTAATTATAGAAGAAAGAAATTAAACTAAAATATGGCTAGAGTCATGAAGTGCTTATATAAAAATATGATCCATTGTTAATATATAATTTTTAGTTTAATTTCTTCCTTCTATAATTAATTAGGACATATACATTAACAATGGAACATATTTTTATATAAACACTTCAGGACTTTGGCAATATTTTAGTTTAAACTTACATAATGAGAACAACACCAATGAACTCCTACTACAATTTACAAATCCAATGAAAAGCAATATAATGGAATTATTGTTGGATTGTATTTTTCTGTAAATCCATCTTTATTATCTTGTAGGCATTAAATTATTATATATTGATGATAATAAAGATAAAAAAAAGCATCATCAATGCCTCCTTTCAATTAATCAAGCATTTTTTAAACTAATATAGAAAGTGCATTTTTTTTTATTGATAAACATTTTCTAACGTTTAAAATGTGATTCTTGATATGGGTGCACTTTTTTCTTCCAAGAGGGTGGTGAACTTTTGTTGAATTATGCAACAAAAGAGTGAACAATTGGTAGTCATGTATATATGGATGATTACATGGTACGTAAGGAGGGGGGCTCCTCAATCAACCAAAGTAAGATAAGCTTACGAAAGCGGATGATGATTGCTATTTTAATAAGGCCAATTGAATGGGTGGGTGACATATATATATATATATATATATATATATATATGCATCAGAAAAGGGCCACCCAGAGGTACACTGTGTCAAAGGACATCAACTAACCCTGAAAATTGATGAAAATTAATTAATTAATGGCCAAAGTCGTCGCTGATGCTCCATTTATCGTCACTAAGATGTATTGCGACGAGGGTCGTCGCTATTGAGTTTGTCACTATTGGCTCGTAGTTTTTTTTGGACGGCAAGAAGAGAAATATATTATGAAAACACTAGCGAGAAGCTAGAGAAGTACAGTGAACAACAACCGTAATTGGGTTACAAATCCAGTTTTCCCAAGACAAGAATTTCCCAGATTTAGCTCTACCTCTCAAAGATCTCCTTTTCTTTCATCATTACACCATTGAACATCTTGTTGTTGTGAATCCGCCATATGGTCCAAAAGAACACAGCTCCAATCACCTTCTTGACGTCTTATTCACGAGTATCTCTCTCGCCGTCACTAATGCAGATTGCCGTCCATGTAACTAGCTCCCTATAGCCACGACATGTTGTCACTATAATGTGTACAAAAGAATTTGAACCCATCAATAATGTGTAAAAATGACATTTTATATATATATATATATACCTACAAAGACGATTGCGAGTTTTCGCTATAGCCTTTGTCGCTATAGGTGTGAACTCGCACTCAGACTTGTAGCTCACTTTGAAAAGGAACAGAACGACTTGTCTCAAATATTAGTAGTGAATTCATCACATAAAGTTTAAGACTTGTTGAAATACCAATTGTATCAATGGCTTTGGTAGATAAAAATATATGTTTTGTGTTAGTTTTTAGAATAGTCAAAAAATTTGTGTTTTTTTCAAAGTTACTTACCATATTTGTAATCATTATAACATGTTGGTAATTCTGATTTTATTCTATATAATAGGTTTTCATTTTTCTTGCATTTTCTATGTTGGGGTATTATTGATTTTACAAAGGTAAACAATTATTTGTCCACAACATTATCTTATTTTGCATAAAGAAAAACCAATTGTACATCCACTCATGATCCTCAAACCTGTTCCTATATAAAGGGATTACTCTACCATATCTTCTGCACCATTCATCAGGAACAATAAAAGACATAAAGAGAGAGAGAAAGGAAGACTTTCTTTAAAGAACACTTGTCTTAATTGTGATAAGAGGAAGGAGAAATATACTTGTATCAGTAATCAACATTAAGAAAGATGACTGGAAGCTTGGCTCATCTCACTCTTGCATTCGGCCTTCTTGGTATAGACATCCTTCATTATTCTCTTCACTTGCTTTTACGCTCTCCTCTCAATTGTATCTATATTTCGATATGTGATTGTATAGCTAACATGTTGCTTTCTAAAACTTGCAGGCAATGTTGTTTCGTTTATGGTATTTCTTGCACCAATGTAAGTCTCCTTCGGATAGATCACATTTTATTTGCACTTCTTTTACCATAATCTGTCGTAGTTTAATTACCCTTAGGTTAATAATTTCCTAATATGCTCAAAACAACTACTGAAAATGCAGACCCACCTTTTATAAGGTTTACAAAAAGAAATCAACGGAAGGGTTTCAGTCGGCACCTTATGTGGTGGGCTTATTCAGTGCCATGCTTTGGATATATTATGCGATGCTCAAGAGCAATGTCTTACTCCTCATCACTATCAACTCAGTTGGTTGCTTCATTGAAACCTTTTACATAATTTTCTTTCTCATCTATGCACCAAAAAAGGCTAGGGTATGTACCAATCCTTATTCTACAATGAAAAATAATGATCATGGTTATCACTTGAGAAAGTTAAATTAACACAAAAGAAAACTTGGATCTGCAGATGGAGAGTTTGAAGCTAATTGTGTTGCTAATAGTTGTTGGGTTTGGATTGATTGTTGCCCTGACTCAATTCTTTGCAAGTGGAGTTACTCGTGGGGTCATAGTCGGATGGATTTGCCTTGTATTTTCTTTATGTGTTTTTGTAGCACCATTGGGAGTCCTGGTAAGTATGCATGCATAGAACAAAGAAAATGCTCTTTGCGTATGACATAAGTATAAATTTCCTAATGTTTGTTTACATCATTTTGCAGCGACAAGTGATTAAAACAAAAAGTGTGGAGTACATGCCAATTCTATTATCGGTAGCACTCACCCTTAGCGCTGTCATGTGGTTCTTTTATGGCCTACTTCTTGGTGACTTTAATATTGCGGTATGGCACAAAAAAATCAACTCGTACATCACTCTTAACATCATTTTTCTTTTATCCACAATGATCATTTTTCTTTAAATCTTTTTACAGATTCCAAATGTACTTGGATTCACTTTTGGTATCATCCAAATGATACTATACTTTGTGTACAAAAATAAGAAGCCCATCATCGATGAAAAGATTTCCAAATTTGATGAGAAAATCAGTGAAATGGAGGAGCAAAGAATTTCACAATTAAAGGATACAAAAAGCATTGATGTGGTAAAGCTGAAAGGGATGATGCCTGCTGAGATTCTTCCGGGGGTTGGAAAATATGTTGGGCCTCAAGCTGTCCGAAACATGCCAAACCATACCATTGAAGTTGGCGCTTGAAACCCTAACAACTTGATTTTGATTTTCTGTAAAACAAACGATGGGATGAAATTTCCATTCATATATAGCATTTCCATATCTTGATCTTCCCATTTTGAAGCATACATTCTCATTAAATATGTCCCCTTTGCTCTTACACAATGTATTCAACTTTTTTCCATCAGTATCACAAAAAACCACATGATTACGTATACTATGTGTGAAACATCGTAATTAAGTAATAATTTGTGTTTTTCAATCATCAAAATCTCAAAGCCACACTTTCCTATTTGTCTATTGACGACTTATCAGTACAATTAATTACAATTTGTCGATGATGCATATTTGATTGTAAAAATAGATGATATCAAATTAAGCATTGTTTGATAAACATAAACTAGCTTATTTTTGAGGTACATCTTTGCATTCTTTGTCAATAAAATACCCTTTTTATTTTATTTTTGGAAATACTTCTTCAAAATGTATCAAAGTATCCCCAATATATATATTATTGTGTGTATCAACCTACAAAAGTTTCTTTTGTATGTATCAAACTTTATTTTTCAGCCTATTGTGTGTACGATGACCTTCTCAACCGGTCATCAGCCGGTTACAGGCACTCGGGACGGTGGTCGGAGGTGTTTTGCGACGGGATGACAGTTTTGGGTGGTTTTGGGTTATGTAATGTTGATTTTGGGTGGTTTTAGGTGGTTTTGGGTGGTCGACGGTGGTGGTGATAATGGTAGAGGTGGATGGCGGTGGAGATCGGCGGTGGAGGTTGGTGGTGGAGGTCAGCTGTGGAGGTCGGTGGTGGAGGTCGGCGGAGGTGGCTGGAGAAGAAGGTCGTAGGTGGCTAGAGAAGATGGCCGGAAAAGATGGCTAGAGAAGACCGCCGGAGAAGATGACCGGAGTTACCGGCTAACCGGGTTACCGGTCATTTTGTAATACAATAGGCTGAAAAATAAAGTTTGATACATACAAAATGAATTTTTATAGGTTGATACACACAATAGTATATTGAGAATAGTTTGATACATTTTGAAGAACTATTCCTTTTATTTTTATAATGATATTCAATACATGGTGTCCTGCTAGAAAGGGACTGTTGTTGCTAATCAATTGTTAATGTCCATTAGCAACAAAAAATGTTCATCAGAACCTTTTTTTCTCGGTAAACTATATCAACAAATTTCAGTAATACATGCATGGACTTGTCACATTAGTGACATAGATATTAGTCGTGATGCCTCAATAAATTCATGTCTTATTTTAAAAATAAAATATTGGAATACAAGTTATTGACAAAGTAACTATGGATGGACACTTATTTATTGATGGTTTCATTTTTTGAAAACAACAATTCATTAAAAAACTAATAGAAGAAAATTACATGGATTCGATAATTTATGCTTGTGAAAATAAATATTGGATCACACATTATTGCAACATCATAAGACAATTTACTAATGTATTCGCACATTAGCACAATTATTTTTCCTACTTTTTGAAAGCGGCAACTTTATTAAAAACAAGGACAACAAGAAACTAAAACCCAGAGAACAAGAGAAAACCAACAACAATTACAACAAAGGAATGTTACAACACCAATCAACTCACTTAATCGTCCTACTGAAGGAACTCCTGTTGTGGACCCAAAGTATTTATATTTAAAATTATAGCAATTTTCTACTGTTTACTTTGTGTTACAGAATTTAATTTTAGTGCATAAAATCAAATAATAAAGTAAGTGTCTATATTTAAAATTGTCTATAACCCTATTCTATCCTTAGTCATGAGAAGAGGAAATTTACACTTTACTATCAAGGTTACGCGTATCATTTAATTAATTAAAAATTATAATAATTGCAGTATTCTTTTTTTTTTTTGGAAGAGGTATCCCAGACCACATTGGGCCCAGACTAATCCTCGGCAATTTTGGGCTGAAGCCCTACTGCTAAAGCATGCAGCCCGGGGTCGAAGCCCCCGTACCTCCAGAATGCGTCCCCTAGGGTTCGAACTCGGGTTCACCACTATGTAGTGCCCAAGCCTTACCACTAGGCTAACACTCCTTTGGTTGCAGTACTCTTTTATTAGTGTATTATTTTCATTTGTAGATATTTCATTTTAATTGAGATTCAGAGAGTATATTATAATACTTTTTTGTGGATATTTTGTATATTTTGTATACATTTTTTACATGTGCTACTTGACCGTAAAAAGAAGTTTAGATATAAAAAGGAGATCATCACTAAATATAAAAGAATAATTAATTCTAAACGTAAAACGTGCACATTGTAGTCACAAATGAAATATAAAAAATGATTTGTAATTGCACAACACATTAACTTTTTGATCTCAAATACGATCAAAGATATTGATTATAATGGAATTATCGATGGGTTGTATTTTTCTGTAAATCCATCTAGCTTTATTATCTTGTAGGCATTAAATTATTATATATTGATGATAATAGAGGTAAAAGGAAAAGCATGAAGTCTTTTATTTTCTTTCTATAATTGAAAGTGCATTTTTTTATTGATAAATATTATATATCAGACGTTTAAAATGTGATTCTTGATATGCATGCACTTTTTCTTCCTCCCAAGAAGGTGGTGAACTCATCTTCAATTATGCAACCACCATAACAAAAGAGTGAACAATTAACCAAAGTAAGATAAGCTTACGATAGCATATGATGATTGCTATTTTAATATAAGGCCAATTGGATGGGTGGGTGACATATATATGCATCAGAAAAGTGCCACCCAGAAGTACACTGTGTCAAAGCGCATCAACTAACCCCGAAAATTGATGAAAATTAATTAATGGCCAACGTTTGTTTGTTTAAGGGCATCATAGCCCTTAGAAGATAATTGGGGTCAGATATACAAGCCATCCAAGTTTACCGACTTCACCAACTGTATCAACGAAGTTGATAGATTAAAATATATTCTATTAGTTTATAGAACAGTAAAAAATGTGTTGTTACAAGTTATCTAACATATTTGTAATCATTATAACATGTTGGTAATTTTGATTTATTCTATAATATATCTTTTCATTTTTATTATGTTTTCTATGTTGGGGTATTATTGTTGTTACAATAATAGGCAAAGAATTATTTGTCCACAACATTATCTTATTTTGCAAAAAGAAAGACCAATTGTACATCCACTGATCCTCAAACCTGTCCCTATATAAAGGGATTACTCTCTTCCATATCTTCTGCACCATTCATAGGAACAATAAAAGACATATAGAGAGAGAAAGGAAGCATTTCTGTAAAGAACACTTGTCTTAATTGTGATAAGAGGAAGGAGAACTATACTTGTACTAGTAATCAACATTAAGAAAGATGACCGGAAGCTTGGCTCATCTAACTCTTGCATTCGGCCTTCTTGGTATAAACATCCTTCATTATTCTCTTCACTCGCTTTTACGCTCTCCTCCCCTTGTATCTATATTTCGCTACGTGATAGTTAACATTTTTGCTTTCTAAAAATTGCAGGCAATGTTGTTTCGTTTATGGTATTTCTTGCACCAATGTAAGTCTCCTTTCGATTGGTCACATTTTATTTACACTTCTTTTACCATAACGTGTCATAGTTTAATTACATGGTTAATAATTTCCTAACTTGCTCGAAACAACCACTAAAAATGCAGACCGACCTTTTATAAGGTTTACAAAAAGAAATCAACGGAAGGGTTTCAGTCGGCACCTTATGTGGTGGGCTTATTCAGTGCTATGCTTTGGATATATTATGCAATGCTCAAGAGCAATGTCTTGCTCCTCATCACCATTAACTCAGTTGGTTGCTTCATTGAAACCTTTTACATAATTTTCTTTCTCATCTATGCACCAAAAAAGGCTAAGGTATGAACCAATCCTTGTTCTACAATGAAAATTAACGATCCTGGTTATCACTTGAGAAAGTTAAATTAACAAAAAAAACCTGGATATGCAGATGGAGAGTTTGAAGCTAATTGCGTTGCTAATAGTGGTTGGGTTCGGATTGATTGTTGCCCTGACTCAACTCTTTGCAAGTGGCGTTACCCGTGGGGTCATAGTCGGATGGATTTGCCTTATATTTTCTTTATGTGTTTTTGTAGCACCATTGGGAGTCCTGGTAAGTATGCATGCATAGAACAAAAGATTAGTCTTTTGACATAAGAAAATGCTATTTGCAAATGACATAAGTATAAATTTCCTAATATTTGTTGGACATCATTTTGCAGCGACAAGTGATTAAAACAAAAAGTGTGGAGTACATGCCAATTCTATTATCGGTAGCACTCACCCTTAGCGCTGTCATGTGGTTCTTTTATGGCCTACTTCTTGGTGACTTTAATATTGCGGTATGACACAAATAATTCAACTTGTACATTTGCTTTTAACATCGTTTTTCTGTTATCTACGATGATCATTTTCTTTATATTCTTCTTACAGGTCCCAAATGTACTTGGATTCACTTTTGGTATCATCCAAATAATACTATACTTTGTGTACAAAAATAAGAAGCCCATCATCGATGAAAAGATTTCCAAACTTGATGAGAAAATCAGTGAAATGGAGGAGCAAAGAATTCCACAATTAAAGGATACAAAAGGCATTGATGTGGTAAAGTTGAAAGGGATGATGCCTGCTGAAATTCTTCCGGGGGTTGGAAAATATGCTCATAACTCTAATGATGCTATTGTTGAGCCTCAAGCTGTCCGCAACATGCCAAACCTCACGATTAAAGTTGGCGCTTGAAACCCGAATTCAAAACTTGATTTTGATTTTGTGTAAATCAAATGAGGGGGTGAATTTCCGTTCATATATAGCATTTCCATATCTTGACACATTGATCTTCCCATTTTAAAGCTTACATCCTCATTAAATATGTACCCTTTGCTCTTACACCATGTATTCAACATTTTTCATCAATATCACAAAATTTGAAGCAAAGTGTAAAGTGCCAATCACAAGAAAACCACGTGATTACTTATACTTGCATAAATCCATTTGTAATTTAAGCAATAATTAGTGTTTTTCAATTATCAAAAACTCAAAGCCACACATTCCTATATGTTGATGACTTATTGGTACAATTACAATTTGTTGATGAGGCATATTTGGTTGTATTAGATGATATTAAGTAAGACATTTATTAAATTTTTTTTACTGAGATTTTATTAATTAGAAGCGGGACTAGCAATAGCAACCCATCAAAACACACAACACCAACCCGAAACTCTAGACAAAAAACGGAACACCTACACCAACATCCAGTTACAACACCAATCTACCCAATTATAACTCTACCGAAGGAGCTCCTATTATGAATCCATAGGTAAGCGATCGCTTGAATATTAGCCAAAAGACGGGGGATAAAGGAAGTGTCGTGAAAGAGAACCTCGTTCCTTTTCTTCCAGACCACCCAGAGATATCCTTGAAGCACCACCTCTTTAACCATCTCCAAATTTCTGTTGCAGCCAATTCGATCCTCGGGTCCTAGAATAAGCTCTTCGATGTTGTTGCTCTTTGGTTACCCATTACAAAGAGGGCATAAATTGTTCGCCAAACCAATTCCTTCGCTCACGTGCTTAACTTTTGTAGGTAACTTGTCCATAGAGATAGGCCAATTAAAAAATCTAACTTTACTTGGAACCATTTTGTTCCCAATAGTTAACGGTCCACATCTCCTCAGGCTCGTATCGTGCAAGGCACGCGGAAAAGAAACCAACTGTGTAATGTCATGTATTTTCGAGCGCCCAATCCCACTGATCATCCCCTTCACTGAGACTCGTCACTTCACACATAATAAGAACCGTATTTAGATTACTAATTTCTCGTCCCTCTCTTAGCATCCTTTACCGAGACATTTATTAATTGTGAACTAGAGAAATATATTTGTTCAAAATCTTTCAAGTTTTAGGCTATCCATACCCGAACCCTCCCAACCTCACTGCCACATCAACTTTTCCCCAACCCCACAATTAACACTCTGGAACCTCTCTGATTAGTACCCTAAGTCCCAAACCCTCCCAACCCTCTCCACACACATAATCACACACCACACACACCATAGACACACACCACACACACACACACACACAAACTCAACGGTTATCATTGGCTTCTCCACACCGCTCGAGCCCGAAACCGCCGAACCCGCTGCCGGCATAGCGGAGACCGCTGAGCCCGCGGCTTCGAACCTGCCCAACCCCGTTCGCCGTACGCATAGCCTTATAGCATGAATGGTGCATGTTTATGTTTCAAATAATTAATGACCACCATGGTAATATTAGTATGAATTTTGTATGTATTCCAAATTTCCGATCATGGAATGAGAATGACTTCTAGCATAACTAGATTAAGGGGTCAAACATTTGAAAATCTCAATTTTGACTTTTGAGGTGTTTACACTTTAGAACCTAGTATTATTTTATCGCTCCTAGTTTTGGTGTTAAATCCCTCAAAAATTCGTTAGAAAATTTTATTGATTTTATTTTTATTTATTTTTTGAATATTTCTGACGGATTTTCGGCTGATTTTTGATGAAAGTCAACGTGATTTGACCAAATTAGCATCTGCCAGAAATCCGTTGGAAATGTTTCTGGCAGAAATATCCGCCATATTTGATCCTTTATTTAGTAGTGATTTAAATCTGAAGTGGCAAATCCATCTAAAAGCAACAAAGATAAGGCGATCATCAATAATAACAAAAAATAATGCTAAACCCGAAACGTGGACATTGTGGTCACTAAAGAAATACGAACAATAATTAGCAATTAATTGCACAACGCATTAACCTTTTGATCTCAAGTACGATTAAAGAATGAATTATATACAATTGAATCATCAATGGATTTTATTTTGCTGTACAATCTATCTTTATTGTAATGTAGAGATTAAATCATGATCATCATATTTTGATGATAATTGACATAAAAAGAAAAGGATCAAATGCCTACTCCAATAGTCCAATCAAATTATTTCTATAACTAAAGTGCACTTTTTTAATTGATAAAATTATCATACGTGTCTAATGTGATTTTTTAAATGGATGCACTTTTTCTCCCAAAATATATAGTGGTGAACTCATCTTCAATTATATATGCAACCACCATATCAAAAGAGAGAGCAATTTGGTATTCATGGATAACAACTTCGTACGTAACCCGTCGTCAATCAATAAAAGTAAGATAAGGTTACCAAAGGAGATCATGATTGCTAATTTAAAAGGTGCAATTGGATGGGTGGGTGACATATATATGCATCAAAAAGTGTCACCCGGATGATAGCGATCCACTGTGTCAAAGGACATAAACTAGCCTCGAAAATAAAGAGTGTTTACTTAATTACCATCCGTTTGTTTGTTTGAAGGCAAGATAACCTAAGAAGATATCTTATACGAGGCTGTCAGTTGGGGTTAGATAGAAAGCTATCCAAGTTTATGTATACGTAAAACTCGTTATTTGTCCAAAATGCTATTAAATATATAACTTTCTTCCATAAGGCAATTAGAAACAAAAATATATGCATAGTTCATTAATATTGGTAGTCATGAATCTATAACATCTACAATCATTTAAATACCCAATGGTGGACCCATGATTTTTTTCGAGTCTGAATCAAAGATCTGTAAAGTCGTTTGATGTGTTTTTAATAGAATTACACCATTTCAGAGAACTTCTTTAAAGTTTTTAGTTGATTCCGATAGACTTTTCGGTTTTTTATTGATTTTGATAGACTTTTCGGTTTTTTTGGTTGATTTTGGAGGAATCTTTTGGGTTTTTCCGCTAGAAATGTGAATTTATTAAATAATTTTCCTTTCAATTTTTCTTATATTTTGTTTGTTGATTTATTATTGTTTCGAAAACCGAAAACAAAAACACTTGTAAACAATAATGTGTCCACAACATATAATCTTACTTTGCAAAAAAGCAAACCCAATTATGCATCCACTCAGATCATCCTCAAACATACCCCCTATATAAAGGGATCACTCTACCATATCTTCTGCACCATTCATCAGGAACAATAAGAGATATATAGAGAGAAAGATCACATTTCTTTAAACAACACTTGTCTTGTCAAAGTGGGAAGAGAGAGATACTTGTATCGATAAGTAATCAAAACTAAGAAACATGACCGGAAACTTGGCTCATCTCACTCTTGCATTCGGCCTTCTTGGTATACACATCCTTCAATTCATTATTCTCTTCACTTGCTTTTACGCTCTCCTCCCCTTGTATCTATATTTTGATGCATGATTGTATAGCTAACATTCTGCTTTATAAAAATTGCAGGCAACGTTGTTTCGTTTATGGTATTTCTTGCACCAATGTAAGTCTCCTTTTACCATAATGTATCATAGTTTATGTACCCTTAGGTTAATGATTTTCTAACCTGTCATACACAACTACTAAAAATGCAGACCAACATTTTATAAGGTTTACAAAAAGAAATCAACGGAAGGGTTTCAGTCAGCACCTTATGTGGTGGGCTTATTCAGTGCCATGCTTTGGATATACTATGCAATGCTCAAGAGCAATGTCTTGCTCCTCATCACCATTAACTCAGTTGGTTGCTTCATCGAAACCTTTTACATAATTTTCTTTCTCTTCTACGCACCAAAGAAGGCTAGGGTATGTACCAATCTTTTCTTTACAATGAGATTTAACAATAACTTGTTATCGTAGATAAAGTTAAAT
The DNA here is from genome assembly GCA_030169165.1 of Centaurea solstitialis. Classification (NCBI taxonomy): domain Eukaryota; kingdom Viridiplantae; phylum Streptophyta; class Magnoliopsida; order Asterales; family Asteraceae; genus Centaurea; species Centaurea solstitialis. Next base: position 105,321 of record JARYMX010000057.1, on the reverse strand, counting down.
TAACAAAAAGAAAACTTGGTAATGCAGATGGAGAGTTTGAAGCTCATTGTGTTACTAATATTTGTTGGGTTTGGATTGATTGTTGTCCTCACCCAATTCCTTGCGAGTGGAGTTACCCGTGGAGTCATAGTTGGATGGATTTGCCTTATATTTTCTTTATGTGTTTTTGTAGCACCATTGGGAGTCCTGGTAAGTTTGCACGCATAGAACAATATTTTAGCCTTATGACACAAGAAAATGCCGTTTGCATATGACATAAGTATAAATCTCCTAATATTTGTTGACATTATTTTACAGCGGCAAGTGATTAAAACAAAAAGTGTGGAGTACATGCCAATTCTATTATCAGTAGCACTAACACTTAGTGCTGTCATGTGGTTCTTTTATGGCCTACTTCTTGGTGACTTTAATATTGCGGTATGGCTAAAAAACATTCAATTTATTCATTCTTCTTTAAGAAGAGTTTTTATTTTATTTTTTATCTTACTATCATTTTTTTTACAGATTCCAAATGTACTTGGATTCACTTTTGGTATCATCCAAATGATACTATACTTTGTGTACAAAAATAAGAAGCCCATCATTGATGAAAAGATATCCAAATTTGATGAGAAAATCAGTGAAATGGAGGAGCAAAGAATTCCAGATTTCAAGGATACAAAAAGCATCGATGTGATAAAGCTGACAGGTATGATGCCGGTTGAGATTCTCCCAGGGGCTGGAAAATATGCTCAAAACGCTAATCATGTTGTTGTTGTTGAGCCTCGAGATCTCCAAAATATGCCAAATTACACCATTCAAGTTGGTGCTTAAGACCTTGATTTTGATTTCTTGTAAAAGAATGTGGGCATATCTACTTGTGAAATTTCACCTTTGATATATAGAATTTCTATACGTTTACACATTCCATTAATTTACCCATATTGAAGCTTACATATTCTTTTAAAATATGCACCCTTTGCTATTAAAAAAATCAATTCCTATTGTTTTAAAAAGAATATTGCACAAATATCGAAGCACATCGTGAAGTGCCAACGATGGAACGAGATCACTATCGTTACATACATCATATAACAATTTAAGTAATAATTCATATTTTTTCCGACCTCTAAAACTTAAAGCCACATTTTCCGATTTATATAAGAGCATCTCTAATTGTTTTGCTATAAATTCTTTAAAATAGAGTATGAAAGATGAAAGTTTCTAAAACTTTTTTTTTTTTTTCCATCTCTAACAGCTTTTTTATTTTAGAGAATATATCATCATTTATATTATTAAAATATACACAGTGCTTATTATCCCAATAAATCTTTTAAAAACTTTTTAACAACTAATTATATTATTGGTGGAATTTATTAAAGAGTTAAATGCAAACTTGGTCCTTGTGGTTTACAAAAATTAATGACTAAGGTCCTTCCAAAGAATTTTTAACTAACAAAGTCCTTGTATTTTTCATTTTTATAAGACATATGATCCTTCTTATAAATAATATTAACAAAAATTAGAATTAAGAAAGTGTAATTTTGTCCATTCATCTTTTTTATTCCTTAATCTTAATTAATAACATATTTTGTATCTATTTAATAATTTAAATTTGTTTGGTTCCTTTTTAATATATTATACTATATTATTATTTTTATGTCAAAACATGTATATATTATTTTATATTGAATACGTAAATGTTAATACCGCCTCTAACTATATCTATTTACTTGACAAATTATACAAATATATTTTATATTTTCATGTTAGCTTTATCATCCATTTGAAGCAAATTTCAATTTATGATTAATTTCGAGTTATATTATTAAAAAGAGATCCGTCAAATAAAAAATAAATATAACATATATGTAATTAAATATAATTCATATGTTTTTCTCATAAATCATCTATTAACACATACCTCGTATGATCATTTGGTATCGAACTTACCATGTTTTTGATCGCTAGTTTTATTTAAAACATGATGTTGTAATTGTGTATTCTTGTAATGTTTATTATGTATTTTTTACTCGTTTGCTATTTTCGTACTAAAATTTAGATTAGTAATGTGTTTTTAATAAATATGTTATATATTTAAGTTGTGACAATTTTGTTGAGTACATTAAAGTTAAATTTATTAAAACTTAAACATTAAAGTAATCCTAATTTATTAAAATACTAGATACGTATGCGCACGATGCGACGTAAAATATTTTAAGCTATTGAGCACTTAATAAAAATATTGTTTCGTATCAGTTTTATTTTCTATCACTCGATTTCAACTTTATGATTTTATGAGTTTCTACATGGCATGTCAAATGTATAAAATTCAAGGCCAATTAGTAATAAAAATGAAAAATATTTTATTTTTTATTTTCAAGGTCAACTTTATGCTTTTATAATTGTACATATTTATTGATATTTATACCTCTTATATAAATATATATGCACTGCAAAAATTAATTAGATGATGAAATAAATTGAAAATACATAAAGCTTAATAGATGATTTATGAGAAAAAAAATATTAACTTTATTTAATTACATGTGTAATTTATATATTTTTTTCTGATGGATCTCTTTTCAATAATATAACTCAAAGTTAACCATTAATTGCAATTTGCTTCAAATAGACGATAAAATTAACATGCAAAATATAATATATATATATATATATATGTTTAATTTGTAAAATAAAGTGATATAATTAGGGGTGGTATTAAAATTTATGTATTCAATATGAAATAATATATATGTTTTGGCTATAAAAATAATAATTAAAAATGTATAATATATAAAAAACAATAAATTAAAATTATTAAATTAATCAAACAGCATTTATAAATTGTTAAAATAGCAATAATGTTAGAGCATTTTAAAAGTATAAAAGTATAATAATATCAATAATGTGGAGCATTAAAAGTTGTGTTTTTTCTTTCTAAAATGCTCTAACATTATTGATGCTCCAAAAAAAAATTGTGTTTTTTCTTTCTAAAATGCTTAAAATTGTGAATGGACAAAATTATCCTTTCTTAATTCTAATTTTTTTTAATATTATTTATAAGAAGGACCATATGTGTTATAAAAACTAAAAATACAAGGACCTTGTTAGTTAAAAATTCTTTAGAGGGACCTTAGTCATTAATTTTTGTAAACCATAAGGACCAAGTTTGCATTTAACTCTTTATTAAACTAATGTTTCTCTCTCCTCGTTTAGAGATTTTAGAGAAATCTTTATATTTAGAGAAAAACCTCACATTTTTCTATTTTAGCAATTGATTTAGAATGCTGTTGGAGCATTTTAGAAAGAAAAAACACAATTTTTTTTTCTATTTTAACAATGCTATTGAAGATGCTCTAATCACTATATGTCTTATTGATGCTGTCATAATTAATATGTTGATGATACATCTTTAGTTCATGTTTTAGGAGATAATAATCAAGACATTAATTATTCACGAAAGAAATATATGTATTCAAAAGCTTTCAAACTTCATAGCATCAATAATGCATGTTAATATTTTCAAATAATGAGAACCATGATATATAAAAATTTAAGGGAAAATTTCATCTATGTCCTTAAAATTTTTGGATATTACGCATATATCCTTGTAAACTTCAATATTACGTCAATCTCCTTCTAAACTTCAATAATTCACATATATATCCTTCTCATTTATTTAATTATATATTAAATAAAAACAATTATATATAAAATCAACTTAATTTGTAAATGACCTAACTACCCTTCCCAAAAATCAAATTGAGAGAGATATCCAGTTTCAAAATCATTCGACTAAACCCAAATCGATTTCCCAAATCGATTTCATAATCAATTAACTTCCCAAATCGACTTGATAATCGATTTCCCAATAGGTTTCACAAAATGATTTCCCAAATCGCATGTTTGAATCAATTTCAATAGATGGTTTCAATCTATGATTTCCCAAATGGCATTTGTTTGAATCGATTTCAACAGATGCAAACAGAGATGGGCAGATTCGATGGTTTTAATCGATGGCTATGAATCAAACTGCAGGTCGACGGTTTCAATCTATGGCTATGAATTAGATAAGTAATCTTAATGACAAAACCATGGCTGATTTGTTCTAATTGAGTTGTTGGTGGGGTCTTTACCTTCCTCCATTATGAACAGACAGGTCGATGATTTAAGAAGCCAATATTAAACCATTATGAACCTTACAAAATGAACTTTACAATCTGCAGGTCTTTACCTTCTTCCAATATGAACCTTACAATCATAGTAGTCAAATATACTAAACACAATGTTAAACCAAGTAAACACAATGTTAATCCAAAATTCCAATGGTCAAGAATTTGCAAACACAATGTTAAAACTTAAACCCAGTAACCCAATCCCATTTGATCATCAATACAGAGAGAGAAACTGGAAAAAATAAAAAAGAGAGAGAATGGGAGGCACAAGGAGAGAATATCAGAGAGAAGAATCATGGAGACTTCATGGAGCTGGAAAAATCTATGGGGTTTCTTTCGGTAATCGAAATTTTGTTAGAGGAGGATCCTATGGTGCAAGAAGATATTGTTAGATGATATTGTGGACCTGCTTGTATTTTGTCGTTCGAAAAAGTGTGGTTATGGTAGCCTATAGGACATCCTATCAGATGCGGCTAACGTTCAAGCGTAAGTCTAAGAAAGGGCTGGAGGGTCTGTAATCCGGGGATGTAGTCATCGGCGGTGAATCGCTTCAACCGTTTTGGTCTCGTGTCTCATCTTTACGTGGCCTTCGCCTTTGAAAACGTCGGATTTCGGGGTTGTTTGTTCTCGTATTGGCGGTTTTGCGGGGCTAGCTATGTGGGTTTGGACGTGTTGAATGCTTGCGCTTTGAGTTTACATGTCCCATTAGCTTGCTTTGCTTGTGTATATTGGAGGGGTCTTCTTTAAAAGTTGCATCCGTTGTTCAGAAAAAAGACGTGCAATTGGAACTTTGGCGTGACGGATAGTCCTTGAATGGATCTTCACGTCACTAGTAGGTGGGTCGGTCTTGTAAGAGTGGTGGAACAATACCGAGGGTCGTCGTCGGCTTACGGGGCATTGCTTTTATCCACATCTATGTTATTGCGGTGACGTTCTTGCGATCGAGGGTAGTCCATCGCTAATTGCGGAGAACGTCGATTAGATTTTGGTTGGCAAGAGGGGATTCAAACCTGATAACTGATCGTAGTGATAGTTGGAGGTGGTTTTTGTTCACAGTATTCTGTCCGTAATCGGTTGAGAGGTGGTTTTAGTCTCGATAGAGGGTCATCTTTGTTTATCCCGGTAACCGGGTCGGCCGTGCCTCTTGCGCTTCTTTCACTACCCTGCCTATGGTTGCCTTAGTTTTATGTTACTTTGTATACTGGTATTTGTTCGCATCCTTCCTGGGTTATATTTGGATGGCTTTGTATGGTTTGGTTGCTTAATAAAGCTCTTCTATCTTTCAAAAAAAAAACTTAAACCCAATGAACACAATGTCAAGTTACCAACTGTAAAGAATTTGCAAACAGGAAATAGAGCCAAAAATGGATTCATGGGTAGCAATTAGCAAATAGGCAAATAATAACAAGTAAATAAGTGATTACACCAAATAGAGCAAAAAAGGACAAATAATTATGGATTCATGTGAGATAGTCCCACTTTTGACAGTAGCTAAAGGACAAATAAAGCCAAAAAATTTGACAGTAGCTAAAGGACAAATAGAGCAAAAAAGCTAAAAACACATATAGAGCCAAGTATCCCTATGATTTTGACAGGGGGAAATCGATTCAAACAAATTCTATTTGGGAAATCATCGATTGAAACCATCTGGCCATATATTGAAATCGATTCAAACATGCAATTTGGGAAATCAATTTTGTGAAACCGATTGAGAAATCGATTATGAAGTCGATTTGGGAAGTCAATTCCATTATGAAATCGATTTGGGAAAATTTCGATTAGGGAAATCGACTATGAAATCGATTTGTGAAATCAATCTGGGTTTAGTCGATTGATTTTGAAACATATCTCTCTCTGAATTTGATTTTGGGAAAGGGTAGTTAGGTCATTTACAAATTAAGTTGATTTTATATATAATTGTTTTTATTTAAAATATAATTAAATAAAGGAGAAGGATATATGTGTGAATTATTGAAGTTTAGAAGGAGATAGACGTAATATTGAAGTTTACAAGGATATATGCGTAATATCCAAAATTTTTAAGGACATAGATGAAATTTTCCCAAAATTTAAAAAGTTTGTATATATTCCAAATATTGTATATTCCTTTTCCGGTGTTCATATACTTAGAATTCTTAAAAAAAAGATAAAGTCAAAGGCGTTTTATTAAAGTTGAGAAAGGGCCTATCAACAGACTAGGACACTAAGGCTATCCGCACCGGCCTCAAAAAATCCCGGCGGGTTGGGTGCGACCCCATGGTACCCGGCGGGCTGGTGGGATTGGCGGTGGCATGAAGCCGCTTTGTTTGTGTGTGTGCGTGTGTGTGAGAAGGTTGAGAGAGTTGAGTAAGAGTTGTAGAGGGTTATGAGAAGGTAAAGAGGGGGTTGGGAAAAAGCTGATGTATCAGCTGATGTGACATTAAAAAGTGAGTGGGTTGAGAGGGTTGGGTGTGGATAGCCTAAGCCCCATGAAGGCCGAAAATACTTAGAATTATGATAAAATCCTCATTTGTACAACAAAAACGACCCACATGTGTTGCCTTACTTTACCAACGCCTCACACGGCAAAAAAAGCATTTTCGACGGATCAATTAATTTTTTATACAGTAAATTATTTTAACGCCGACGAAAATTCTTTGGAGTTTTATTTATTTATTTTTAGTTATCTAGAAAATAATATTCTTTTTGTTTTTTTAAAATATTTTCCGATGGTTCGAGAATTTCTTATTTATCTGTTTATTCTTTTCTTATTATTAGGAAATAATTAATTATAAACTAATTTCTAACAAAATAATCCATTGAAAACCCGTCGAAATTAACTGTAAAAATTAAAAAAAAACTGTTTTTCTCAGAAATATTTATATATATTTTTTATTTTTTTCATATTATTATTACTGGTAACATAAATATTATAATTTTTGTAATTTTAATTTTAGAGGGTGTTTGGGAGGGCTTATCTGGAGGTGCTTATAACTTATTTCATCTTGGAGAAGCAAATAAGTTAAAATAAAGTGTTTGGATGGCTACTTTTAAAAGCTCCTTATTTCATCCCCTAAAAGCTAATAAGTCATTTTTGAAAAGTCACTCCCTACTAACTTATCAAAAACTCCTTATCAAAAACCCTTAAAAGCTAATAAGCTAATCCAAACACTTTTTAAAAAACTCCTTTTCTACACCACATAAGTTAATAAGTACTTTTGCCAAAAGTCATAAGGTGTTTTAAATAAGCCTTCCCAAACACCCTCATTATACAATAATATCATTATTATCTTTTTATTATTGTTGTTAAAAAAACTTGATCTCTTAGAAAATTTAAATTTACCTGTTAAAAAAAAACACAGTATGACCTTCCATCTGATTTGGTTAAATCCAGTTTGCACGGTTCATACTAAACTAATAGAGGTGGTTTGCATTTAAAAACTCCCACATATCTATAGGGTCAAGTTCGAACGAGAAAATTGTCTATTTGCGAGAATGCAAGAAGTTCAATGATTGTGCATGATTATAAGGCCATGCGTACTGGGTGGGAGCATGGGCGGAGGCAATGCATGCCCAGAGTTGTCCTAGGATCACCCTCAAATTTTGATAAATAATATTTTACATGCTAGCATCATTGTATTCAATTTAGAGTCACACGCAGTAAAGGATTATGATGATATGGAAGAATGACAGCCACCTCTTCAAAAATATAAATTCTAATATTTTTGTATTTGGTTTTTGATGGATGTTGTTTGGTGATATTTTGACAGAAAAATAGATTTTGTTTTACTACACACACACACACACACACACACACACACACACACACACATATATATATATATATATATATATAGGGTCAAGTTATTTTGTAAACCAGTTTTTGGTTGTAAACCGTGTAAACTCATGGTTGCACAGCTTAAATCAACGAAATTTCTTCATGGAGTTGTTTAATACGATGAAAATGTTTCAAATGCAAACCAGACAATTCTAACAAACTATACAAACTGAAATCCACCAATCACATAATTTCTTTTTTCTTTTTCCTTTTTTTAATTAATTTAATTTGTGAAGGGTATTTTAGGGTTTTTAGCATATTTTGTAGATTATTTTTTAAATTTATTATTAATTTAATTTCTAGAGTACTCGAGCTTTATGAAACCCAAATAAGAATCCCAGATCTGAAACCCAAATACAAAAACCATGATCTTCATGAATTGAAAGACAAGTACAGAAACCCAAATTTTCATGAATCATAAAAAAACCCAGATCTTCATGAATCATAAAAAAACCCAAATACAGAAACCCATGAATCATTGAAACCCAAATACATTAACCCAAATCTTCATGAATCATAAAAAATCCAAATACAAAACAAAAACCCAAGAATCATTGAAACCAAATTACAGAAACCCAGATCTTTATGAATCATTGAAACCCAAATACTACCACCAAATCTTCATGATCATGCCATACATCATCTTTATGAAACCCAGATTTTTAAGATCTTCATGAATCAAAGACCATCTTCATGAAACTCAGAAACATTGAATTAAGATAAACCCAAAAATATAAACCTGGAAATGAGATGTAAAAACATAAACTCATATTGATGAAACAGAAACAAAAATAAATCAGAAACGCAAACAGATTCAAATTATCACACTTGAACAAAGCCACCGTCGGAAACAGGTTGTCTTGCGCCGTCTCTACGTCGGTGGTTTGCCGGTAAAACATCTTGAAAGATAAAAAAAAAACAAATTATGTATTCTACCCAAAACCATGGTTTGACTTAAATTACAAGTGGGACATTAGCCTAAAAAAGAGAGAGGAAGATTAGATGCCATGGATTTGCAGGTATGAATATGGTTCAATCGTATGGAGATTAGAGAGAAAGGTGTACCAGGAGAGAGAAAGGTATAGGGTTTTTGATGATTTAATTTTTCCAGATTTACCCTTGTACGTTGACCGAAAAGAGTGAAAATAATTCAAATATATCTTATAATTACCTTTATGCCACCTCTTCATTATAGACGGTAGATCAATAAAATGGATGGATTAGATTAGTTTGTAAAGTTTGTTAGAATTAAGTGGTTTGCAAATGATACCTACTCTATATATATATATATATATATATATATATATGAAGAGAGAATTGGGATTATATGAGACCATTTTGTTTATAGGAGACCTTATTTTTATACTTGAAACTACATAACATAATACTATAAAGGTATCCTTCATAGTGCTATATGTTGTGAAGATTCGATTCGTTTTTTCTACCTTTACAATGTTTTCCTATGAAAACAAGAAAACATGTAAAAATATGGTTTGATGAAAACATGTTGTCTCACATGAACCAACCCTATAGATGTAATTAGATACTTAAGTTTAAGCATGACCACCCTCGTCAAAGATCCTCGCTCCGCCCCTGGGTGGGAGGGGTTGGGCGGGTTGTAGCCGGCGGGTTCAGCGGGTTCGGCCTCGAGGATGGTGGGTTCGGTCACCGGCGGTTTCCATAGACTGCTGAGTTTGTGTGTGTGTGTGTTGTGTGTGTGGGAAGGTTCGGATACTATATCAGAGAGGGTTCCAGAGGGTTAGTTGTGGGGTTGAGGAAAAGCTGATGTTGAAGCTGATGTGGCAGTGGGGTTGGGAGGATTAGGTACTGATAGCCTAAGTGATAGGCACGCTTAGTCGCATTTAGAGAGTCGTCTACGTCCCTCTTGGATGTGTTTAATAATATATTGTTAACGCGTAATACATGATCTTGAAACTTCTAGATTTCTCCCAATTTAATAATTCCTTGCTTTGTTCCAAATTGATTTTGGCATATCATGAAAAAGGGAGAAATAAAGCGCAAAAGTTAATCCTTCAAAATAGCATAGTTCGTCCATTCATTTGCCCCTCCTTTTATTTATTTTAGTGGGTTCAAAAGTTTTGTTTTTTCTTTTTTCTCCCTACCAAGTAGTACTACTACCACCCATGATAGCTTCATGCTTTCTAGTGTCATCTCATGTTCAAGATATATATTTGTCTCTTATAATTAATTAGTCAAATCATTGGGTAAGATAACATATACATCATGGGATAACTTAATGGGGGAGACAGAATATACAACCAGGATCTACATACGACACTTAATTTGATCAATTGCTAATTAAGTGGGATGATCACTAAGCATATTATATACTATACTTCTAATCATTCATATGTTTAGATATATGCGAAGATTGCTCCAGTATAGATAGGATCAATCATTTCTTTTTCTTATTTTGTTAAATTGGAGAGCCATTAAAATGCTTTGCCTTGTGGAATTTCTTTAGTGGCTTTAATAATATGCATGGTTGTCGACGTGACTGGAGAGTAATCTTAAAATCACTGTTTGTTGGAGCTATATATAATGTCATGTCCGTCGCAATGAGAAATTGAGTATGAATACGGCAGGATCTATATAATGCTGTGTAATCAGAGATGTAGATTCATAAACTTTTTGAAGTAGTTGCACCAGCTAACTATAATAAAACAAAATAAACTTTCGTTAAAATATTAGGTTTTATTTAACAAAAATATATAAAATTAACCTTGAATATTAATCAGTTATTTCCATTTTTAAGAACTTTCCATGTTTTCCTTATTAAAAATTCACGGCGCTTTCAACCTGTTGCTTATACCACGAATGATATCCAAGCGGTTGCTTTCTTTTGGTTTCATAATAAGTGCCTGGCTGGTAGGTTGGTTAGCTAGTTGGATTGGAGTCGTTCTCTGAACTTATTGTAGTCGTTTTGTTCTAGTGTTTTGTGGGTTTTTAGCTTCTTGCAAGCCCTGGTGCCTTTTATAAATCTGCTGTTTCAAAAAAAAAAAAAAAATAGCTATGATTTTACACAACCAAAACTATAGTTTCACCTTTACAAAACTAATTTTTTTACCCTCACAATCTTTAATGCCCATTTTTGTAACTATTCTTTACATACATGCTTGTAAATGAGATAACTTTAGATGTTCATATAAAGTGTAATATGCTAATACCATTTATAGTCATCTGATAGTATATATAGAGATCATATACACAGTTTTCTAGTGTCTCGCTAGGCCGGTTTTAATAAAGGTCACCGTTCAAAAAAAAAAAGAGATCATATACTCCATGGTGCATTTGCAATCAAGGGCGGAGCCACCAAGGTGCCGGGAGGTACAAAGAATTGAAACATCGAAGAGGAGATGCTCTCCAAACAAGTACATTTTTCAGGCTTCCTTTGTGCGTATCCAACATCCAACTAAAAGAATTATCTATAATCGTCTCAACAGTATCATTCGACTTTGGCTCTAATTTTTTAAAAACAACTCTACCCTGAGGCTCCATATAATTAAGTAACAAGTAGTGAACATAATAGCCTCCAGACACTTATGATTCATTAGGGAGTTGTGAGCCATTTTATTCCTTCCAACATCGCACCAAAGGACCGAAAAGAGTGGAAAGGGAATTACTAGCGGCCTTCTAATCTAGTAATCTTCTACAAATTGCATCAGAAACATCACACGAGAAACGAGAATGGTCTACCCGCCCCACAACTTGATTGCATAGCGGACATATGGTATTGTCAAGATCTATATGACCATGCATGTCCACCAATCTTTTCTTAACTGATTCTAAATCACGATTACATGTTGACATCCGACATCATCTTTAAAGAAACAATTCTTCTATATTTACCAACCTTTTTGTGTTAACATAATCATTTTAAAAAGCACTCTCTTTTTAGGTAGGCTCCATGGGTTAGCAAATTATTGGTTTGATTGCAACACCTTTCATATGCATGTAGTGATGTAGATTGTAGAGTTTACCTTTTGCATTGTTTTCTACATGATACGCAGCCACATTAATTATTTTAAGCGTCGGTTTCTATAAAGTTACAAGAAATATAATAATCTATTTACTAAAAGTACATGATAGTAACAGAGAAGAAACGCCAACAAGCTTGTAGCCATGGACAGCGGCATTTAGAGTGTTTATATAAGGTGTCTCCTTCCTTTATGGTTGTGACCGGGTTCGAGTCTGGTCGTGGATAATGGTATAGATTTAGGAGTAGGTTAGTTGGATGTGTGTAATCTGCCGTTAAAAAAAGTAAAAGAGAATAAACCACATTAAGTATTTGTAGCCACATTATTTTAAGCTTTGGTTTTATTAATTTGGTCAAAATTAAATATTTCTTTTAAAAACCACAACCACAAGCTCAACGACGCAGTTAAATAAAATTTATTCTTCCACCAAAAAGATCACTTTAAATGACAGAAGAACTAGAAAAACAAAACCCAAATGTAGACAAAGTAAGATTTACGTTTACAAGGATAGATCGAACCAATGTCAAGTTAAATTTTTGTGAATCGAATCGAATTATATGTTACAATTTCTATATGGTATCGTTTGGCACATTTCGACAAGCTGGAGATTCAGTAGCCACAAAATCTTCTTCACGTCGATCCGTTTTTGTTTATTTTTGCAGCCATATGAAGAATATTAGAACGCATTCATGAGTTCATAACAGCCATGGCTTTCTGCTCTTTCGGTTCTTGGATCCTTTGTTCCTCCATTTCGCTTATTTTCGCTTCAAAAGCAGCTGTTTTTTCATCCATAACTAGCTTTTGATTCTTGTATACAAAGTATAGGATCATTTGAATAATACCAAAGGTGAATCCTAGAACATTTGGAATCTGTAAATAAAAAAGAATTAGCATCGATGTTCAATTTTGTTAAATAAAACCGCACATAATAAGTTGGAATGCTATATCCATACCGCAATATTGAAGTCACGGAGAAGGAGACCATAAAAGAACCACATGACAGCACTGAGGGTGAGTGCCACTGATAATAGGATTGGCATATACTCCACGCTCTTTGTTTTAATCACTTGCCGCTATGAAAAAGAATATTAATGATTAGAAATTCATAAGGTTTTATTTTCTCATAATATTAATATTTGTTTCTTATGCACGCGTACTTACCAAAACTCCCAATGGTGCTACAAAAACACATAAAGAAAACACAAGGCAAATCCATCCAACTATCACCGATCGGTTAACTCCACTTGCAAGAAACTGAGTGAGGGCAACAATCAATCCAAACCCGACAACTATCAACAACACAATCAATTTGATGCTCTCCATCTGCATAAATAATAATTTTTAGCCTTCTTCCTCAATTAAAAAATCCTATCATATATGCTCATAAAAATGATCATATCGATACACGTACTTTGGCCTTCTTTGGGGCGTAAAAGAGAAAGAAGCAAATGTAGAACCCTTGAATGAAGCATCCAACCGAGTTGATGGTGATGAGAAGCATGGCATTGGTCTTGAGTAATGCATAATATATCCAAAGCATTGCACTGAACAAGCCGACCACGTATGGTACTGATTGAAATCCTTCTGTTGATTTCTTCTTGTAAATTTTATAAAACGTAGGCCTGTGTATTTTTCCTCAAAATGTTAGGGAAAATGAACTTAACAATTTCTAGTGTAGCAAAATTGCCATTAAAATGTTACATAAAAAATGACTTAAGGGACTTACAGTGGTGAAAGAAATACCATAAACGAAACAATATTGCCTGTAGATATTGAAGAAGCATAATGTTAGCAACACAATGTGGAAAACTAAATATGTTTGTCTGAAGTTGTGCATTTTATAACATAATTTAAGTATACATACCAAGAAGGCCAAATGCAAGAGTTAGTTGAGCTAAGTTTGCTGTCATCTTCTTTTGTTGATTAGTAAGACACCTATCTCTCTTAGTCTCTCTCCTTCCTCTTTCACAAATCAAGTTTTCTTTTAAAATTGCTATTTTGAGCTCTTGTTAGTTTTGATGAATGGTATCTAAGTGATGGTGATTCTTTATATAGGGAAGTGGGGATGCTTGGTTGTTCAGCTTGGTGGGTCCACCCTTACATTGAAATGGCAACCAACTTTAATTTGAGGCCAAACATATTTTATGTTTTTTTTCTTTCTAGGCTCTACTCATTATTAAGAGTTTTTAAGCATTTTATGATCCATTACAAATTTTCAGTGTATAGTACCACTAGTGCAAAAAACTGTCATGAGTATACTATATAGCTTGAATACATTAAAATGTCATTATGTTATTGATATTTTATATTAAGGCTATGTTTGAGAAACTAACTAATAAGCTAGTTGAAGACTCATTAGATAACTATTCACTGATAAGCTAATTGTTAGCTGATAAATAGTTTATGTCTGATAAAGCTTAGATTATAAACATGTAGAATAAACAAAAAAGTATTTTATTTTTACTAGTGTGAAATAGCTAGTTTTTGCATGATACATTAACAAAGGTTTTGCTCGTCCGTTGATTTTAGAAGTCTATTAGCACGTAGTGACCAGCGCATATCTTACAAACCATTTGACACCAACGGGTATTTTCCAACTAAAATTTATATGTGCATTTGCATCGACGGATTATCAACGCAGTTAACGCAAAGTGAAAGTCCTGTTTATAGTGTTAGTTTATTGGCATTTTTCGACATGTCACAAATGGCCAGAGAATTTCCATAACCCACTCATACTCATAAAATATCGACAACCAACACTTATAGAATACTCCAAGTTAAAGAAGATTTACATACGTTCCATAAGAGGGAAAAGTCTGCACAAGAACTTTAGTTCAATTGTAATATAAATGTATTTAGTGATTTCTCTAATTATATATATAGACCGATTGGAGTCAAGGTATTATAATCATATTGAAACGATTTTCAATTCAAACTTAAGATGTCACTGTTAAAGCTACAAATATCTTCTAAAATCTGATCAAAACACTACCAAACTAAAAAATATTTACCGACGGTCGTTACTGACTGTTGTTACGGACTTCTTTCCGATAGTCTATCGATTATTTCTTTTTTACTTTATTTTTTAACTAATCGTCGGTAAGCTGTCGGAAATCCGTCGGTAAATCAGTCATAAAGCAGTCGGTATAAGTCGTCGGCTGAACCGTCGATAGTTTTTACCGACCAGCTTTTTGACGATGCTCATTTTGTCACAAAATCGTCGATAATGCCTTTTTTTAGTAGTAAGAATAGGCTAAATATTTATATAAAACCGTTTTTATTAATGTTGTAATGGCTTGCAGTTTTGCACTACAAATGCACCATCTCCTTAACTTTCGCAAGGTACTTTTTATCACCACGTTCATTCTTGGTGGGCTCCGATATTTCTTTATATACTCTCTCTTTTCCTTTAAGAGATTTTTTCTTTGCCTTTTCTAAAAAAATCTAAAGAGAGCAACCCACCAATCAATAGTTGGTTTTTATGAGAATTATTAAAGATCTCAAACTATTTCTTGGATTATAGGTGTACAACAAAAGGCATCGAACCATCGAGGAGCTAATAAAAACAAAATAAGCCGAAGATCGCCAAAAGATGTATTATAAATTAAATGAATCATAAACCTTTAAACAAAATCTCGAACTAATTCTAATTAAAATATATATCTTGGAAGGTCGGGCATAATAGTCCATTTCACTTTCAATTTCAAAATATGAAATAGGATAAAATCCTTTTAATTATATATGGTAGTGAAACATGTTAGAAATATTTGTTAAGTTGTGTCAATTTGTAATTTGCTTAAACTTTGCTCCTTTAATGTAATTTGTACTAAAGGCCCAAGCCCATTTATTTTAAAAAGCCTAGCCCTTTAGAATTAGTATAAATAGGAGTCATTAGGTTCATTTGTACTTTCCTTACTCTTGATTCTCTCATCATATCAATGAATGCAATCTATCCTAAATTTTGGTACTTATCATATACATCATAAATCTAAGTGTTCTTGATTGATTGATTGATTTGGCACCCACAATTGGTATCAGAGCCTGCCACTTGCTCTTGATCCGTTGTGTTCTGGTTCTGGTGAAACCATTTCTTCAGACCTCAAGCATCGGGTACCGGGTCTACTCTTCAGACTTGGATTTTTTTTGGGCGTCAAGTAATTTCTTCAGACTAGAGTTTCCAGAATTTCTCTAAGTCTTCCATCAATACCCGACACCCAATACTCATCACTACATCCAACCTCCTGATCAGACCCTGACCTCCAGATCAGACCCTGACCTCCAGAACTGAATTTTTTTCAAGATTTTCACAAGTCTTGAGACCTTTCACCAACCAATTCACCTGATCATACTAAGTGGTTTAAGATCCACAATCAATCTTTAATCATGAACACACGTGATGCATTAGCGATCGGGTCCGACACCCGTCCTCCGGTACTGTTCCGTGGAGACTTTTCGCAATGGAAGTCACGATTCTTAGACTTCGTGGCAAAGCAACCTCTTCACAAGCAGATCATGGAGTCCCTCAAGAATGGACCCGTGAAGTACTACACTGAAATTCCAGCAGTCCCTGATGGTAATCCACCAATTGTCGGAGGTATAGTGGAAAAGGATGAAACAAACTTCACTCCTGAAGAAGCCAACCGAGTCAGGGGTGATATTCTTGCCAAGTCCTATCTCATTCAGAGCCTGCCTAATGAGATATATGCTAACATTGACTGCAATGACACCGGAAAGGCTATGTGGGATGAGATCACTAGCCTAATGCATGGGACTGAGAAAGGCATACAAATGAAGAGAACAAACCTCCTGACCAAGTTTGCCACCTTCAAGGGTCGAGAGGGAGAACTTCTAGAAGATACTTATCATAGGTTCTGCACTATGATCAATGAGCTCCGGAAGAACAACCTCAAGAAGTCTCAGTTGGATATCAATATCCAGTTCATCAACTCACTCAGGTCTGAATGGAGGAGATTTGCTTCCAATCTTTAACATAATCGCAACTTGGAAGATCTTGATATTCATGAGTTGTTTGAATTGCTGAATCATAACCAAGATGAGGTACTTGAAATACTTGGTACCGAGAAGAAACCAGAAAAGTATACCGATCCACTTGCCTTAGTCGTTGACAGAAGACAATACTCATCTGGGAGATCATCAAGATATGAAGAAGACTATGACATTCCTTCCGACATTGGTGAAAGAGGAAGTGAATCTGATGAAGAGATGAGTGATATGAAGAAAGCATTGGCATTGATCACCAGAACAATGGCCAAAAGAACTTCAAGGAAACCTTTGTCTTCCAACAATCACAGGTATTCCAGTGGCAGAAGGTATGAAGCTCGGGACAGGTATGAACCAAAGAATGATGCTCGAAGGTATGAGAGGGCAACTGAGATAGATAACAGAAGGTATGAAGATTTCAGAGAGCGGAGGTATGAAGAGCCGAGGGAGAGAAGATATGAAGAAAGAAGGTATGAGGATCCCAGAGATAGAAGATTTGATGAACCAAAGAGGTATGAAAGAAAACCTGAGCCAAGGAGGTATGAACAAGGTGGTAGAGCTGACTACCAGAAGCCTGAGGAAGCTGCTAAACCAGAAGATAAGGGCAAAGAGGTGAAGAAAGCTGATGGAGGACCAACCTGCTTCAAGTGTGGGAAGCCTGGTCATTTTGC
This sequence comes from Centaurea solstitialis, assembly GCA_030169165.1. NCBI lineage: Eukaryota > Viridiplantae > Streptophyta > Magnoliopsida > Asterales > Asteraceae > Centaurea > Centaurea solstitialis. The sequence goes on along the minus strand of JARYMX010000057.1, from coordinate 87,677 downwards.
TAAGAATTGTAGCAATCATGTTTCAAAGTATGACTACTACAAAAACAAGATGAACCTGGCCAAAAGACAAGACGAGGGACATGCCTTGTTAGCTGAAGATGAAGCCTGGTTGCAGATGTCCAGTGATGATGAGGAAAGAGGACTTGTCTGCATGCTTGCTCAAGATGACGCGTGGAATGTGGATAGTGATGAAGGAAAGGAAGATCAATTGTGCTTGATGGCTGATGTAGAGGAACATTATTCAGAAGACAGTGATAGGGATTACAATGATGTTGACTCAGATCATTCCGATTCATCTTCTGAGGTACTTCCTGATCCTTATATTGAACTTGAAAATCAAGTAAAAAGTCTCGCACAAAAGGTATCTGAGTACGAAAATAAGATCAAACAAGCTAACAAACGAACCACAATTGTTGAATCCAAATTAGCTAGTGAGCATGCCTTAGTTGTAAAATTCTCTACTGAACTAGCTCATTCCAAAGAAAAGGTAACCACTCTTACTCTTGCAAACAAAACCTTAGAAGATAAAGTTGCCAGTCTGAATGATAACATCTCAGACCTGCAAAAGAAGCTTCATGAGGCTGAAGTTTTGAGTAGAGAAAGTTTACAAAAATATGAAGTGATTTTTGCTCAAAGAACAAACCTTTTTGCTAAAATAAAAGACATGGAGGATAAATTTTTAAAGAGAGGCCAGACTGATCAAACCATTCACATGAATCAACCCAAAGAGTTCAATTATTACAATCCAAAGGAAGGCATTGGATATAAAAGTCCATGCTACCTGAAGCGTGCCATATCCAAGACTCCTACCTTGTATGATCTGAGGTACATGAGTCTTGGATACAAAATTATTTTCATGAAAGAGTCTGATGAACCTGAACAGTTGAAGGAAATTGAGAAGAAAGAAAAAGCTAGAAAAACCAAACAATCATTTCCCTTCAACTATTCATCTCTCAACGCCAGTTATGCAACGCGTGAGATTCCTTTGTCTAAGGACTACACGCCAAGCTATACTGAGGATGAGATGAATCAGGGAGTTCCAATCCTTGAAAAAGTTTACAAAGATAACCAAACCTTTTATGAAAAAAGGATTGCTAAACTGGAGGCTGAGCTAGAGGATGAGAGGCGCATGAGCCTTAGGGAAAAGGACCTATTCTTGAGTAAAATCAATGAATTGGAGAAAGCCCTCAAATCCAAAAGCACACCAACAGCAAGTCAATCCACCTTTGGAACTCGTGATAACTCACGTCATCATCACCATAGATGGAATGTGAATGCGTTAGATTTTAGACCTTCAAGTACCTCTTCTACAAACTCTAAATCCATGGTACTAAGGACTCCAATCTGCACCACCGTTTCATACATGGAAGACTTAGCGTATATGGCACCTAAATCAACGGTACAAATTTCTGAAATTGTATCGGATGATAGTACCAATAGGGTTGGTGAGAATGGTAGATCATCAGACCAATCTAAACCAGGAAACAAGGCTCCTCCTAAACTATCCCGGAAAGACAAAGGGAAGAACAAAGTGGTCACCCCTGAGTCTGAAGTTGCGAGTTCATCTCGTACCAATGTGAATGTTCCTAAGAAAAACAGACGTTTTCGAAAACGAAAGAATGCTACCAAACCAAAGGAACAATCACACAACTTCACTCCGAAGAAAAACCCTTCACATACTCATTCTCCAAATGTCAAAGGTACTAACCGTGGTTTTCAAAATGTGACAGATCAATATATGAGAAATGGTAGGAGTAAGAACAAGGAGAGTGGATCCAAAGAAGGCAGTCGTCCGAAGCCATTTGCACATAAGCCTAGTTATATGAAAAACAATTTTTCCAATTTTGTACATCATAGAACTAATAGGCATGTACCACGAACTCCATTTCAATGTTATGAATGTGAACACATAGTTTATGGATGTAATAGCAATTTTTGTTGTCAAAATCAATTTAGATTTGGGTACTGTGCAAATGCTTTCGTGAATGATTACTTTGTTCCTAACTATCATGGATTCTACAATCATGGTTATCATCATACTTATAACAAGAGACCTAATCTAAAACCCAAACAAAAATCTCCATCTAAGGGTAAACAGGAACATGTATCCAAACCTGCTAATCCTAATCAGAAAGGACTCAATACCAAATGGGTACCTAAAAATGTTTCTCCGTGATTTTGCAGGACGGTCATGTGTGGTACATGGATTCAGGGTGTTCCAAGCACATGACCGGAAGGAAGGAACTTCTCGCTAACTTCAAACAAAAATATGGCGGGAACGTTCGGTTTGGGAATAAGCTTTCAGCACCAATAATGGGATATGGTGATATCCTTCATCATAAAATCACCATCAATAAAGTAGCCTATGTGGAAGGCCTGAGTCACAACCTGCTCAGCATTGGAAAGTTCTGTGACAAGAAACTTGAGGTTAACTTTCGGGAAACAAGATGCTGTGTCAGGACATATGATGGACAGGAACTCATTGAGGGAACTCGCAAGTCGAATCTCTACACCGTCAATTTCCGGAAACAACGACCATTCACAGAAGTATGTCTCCTCTCAAAAGCAACCTTCAATCAGAACGTGTTGTGGCACCGGAGACTATCCCACCTGAATTATGCTACAATTAATCAACTAGCTAAAACAGGCTTGGTGACTGGTCTCCCCTCCTTAAGGTTCACCAAAGAACAGTTGTGCTCAGCATGTGAGATGGGGAAGATCAAGAAATCTTCGCACAAGCTGAAAGTGGAACACAACACCTCCAAACCACTTCAGCTCCTCCATATGGACTTGTGCGGACCAATGCGTGTACAGAGCATCAACGGGAAGAAGTATGTACTGGTCATTGTGGATGACTTCTCAAGATATACATGGGTGAACTTTCTCAGAAGTAAGGATGGTGCTTCAGACATCATCATTTCCTTCATCAGAAATGTGCAGGTCAGACTACAACTTCCTGTTCAAGTGATTCGCACCGACAACGGCACTGAATTCAAGAACCGCAAGCTTGACTCGTTCCTTGATTCTGTCGGCATCACTAACACCTTTTCGGCTGCTAGAACACCTCAACAAAATGGTGTTGTTGAGAGAAAGAACCGTACCCTAGTGGAAGCTGCACGCACCATGTTGACATTCTCCAAGCTTCCGTTACACTTCTGGGCTGAAGCCGTTGCGTCTGCCTGTTTCACCCAAAACCGATCCCTTATTACCAAAAGGTTCATGAAGACTCCGTATGAATTGGTGTACAATCGACCTCCGAGTATCAAATTCCTCAGAGTGTTTGGTTGTGAATGCTACGTGAAAAATGATAAAGACAATCTTGACAAGTTCAGTCCAAAGGGTGATGAAGGTGTTTTCATTGGATATGCCAAGGACTCTCCGTCCTACCGTGTGTACAACAAGAAAACAAGATGGGTGGTTGAGAGCACAAATGTGGATTTTGAAGAAGGCATTGAAGAAGACACTACACCAGCTCCAGTTGCACCAGGAATCTCTGGTGTTCTGGCTTCTGATCAACTTCATGGCAATCCCATGACTTCTTCTTCACCGGCGAACAAACCATCTTCTTCTAACTCTAATACTTGTGATTTGGATGATTTGTTTGAATTCTTTTATAAAGAATTGCCTGCACCTGCTAATATTGCTCTTCCTGTTCCTGCAGTTGTACAACCAGCACCTCATGTCATGGTCTCTACCACTGACATTTCATCTTCCAACCTCCAAGGAACTTCATCATCAACGTCTGCTTCAGCATCACCAAGTTCCAAAGTATCTCCTGCACCTGCTGAGGGGGAACCTCCCCACACCTTTCAGCAGGCCCCGGTGGTGAATGTTCCAAGTCCTCAGAGTGGTGCTTCCTCCACAATGCCTACTACAAATCAACATCAAGGCATTACTTCACCTGCTCCACAAGTAGCAGGTCCCAGTACCACCACTCCACCCGCTCCACAAGTGGCAGGTCCCAGTACCACTACTTCACCTGCTCCACAAGTGGCAGGTCCCAGTACCACTACTCCACCTGCTCCACAAGTGGCAGGTCCCAGTACCACTACTCCACCTGCTCCACAAGTGGCAGGTCCCAGTTCAAGCGCTCAGCCTGCTCCACAAGCTGCTGGCCCTTCACTTATCTCTTCAGACACACCAGCAGCTCCTGGTCCCAGTGTGGTACAATCTCAAGTGCCACCTACTGTTACCACTCTAGCAACGACCAGACGTGAACCTGAGTTCTATATCGATCTGAGGATAGAACCTTTACCCCCTCCAACTTTACCCCATACAACCAAGTGGACGCGAGCTCATCCACTCCAACAAGTGATTGGCAGCAAGTCTGCACCAGTCAAGACAAGGTCTGCAACTCAAAATGAGTGCCTATTTGCAGCTTTCTTATCCAGACATGAACCCTCGAATGTGACGGAAGCCCTCGATATCTCTGACTGGGTGACCGCCATGCAAGAGGAGCTGAATCAATTTGAACGCCTGGGTGTCTGGAGACTTGTACCGAGACCAGCGAACAAGACAATCATCGATCTGAAATGGATCTTCAAGAACAAGAAGGATGAAGATGGGATTGTAACCAGGAACAAAGCTCGTCTAGTAGCAAAGGGATTCAAGCAACAAGAAGGAATTGATTATGATGAGACATTCGCACCGGTGGCCAGAATTGAAGCCATTCGGATCTTCTTAGCCTACGCCGCTCATAAGAACTTCACTGTCTACCAGATGGACGTGAAAACCGCCTTTCTCAACGGCGAACTGAAAGAAGAAGTTTATGTCACTCAACCTGAAGGCTTTGTTGATCGTACCAAGCCTAATCATGTCTACATCCTAGACAAGGCTCTTTACGGGTTGAAGCAAACTCCCCGTGCCTGGTATGATCATCTCTCCAATGCGCTACTAGATAATGGTTTCTACAAAGGTAAAATCGATCCTACTCTTTTCATCAAGACCGAAGGTGATGATATCTTGTTAGTTCAAATTTATGTCGATGATATCATATTTGGTTCTACTAACTCAGATATGTGCACTTGGTTCAGTGATCTCATGACCACCAGGTTTGAGATGAGTATGCTCCGGGAGTTGTCTTTCTTTTTGGGACTTCAAGTTATACAAAAACCTGATGGCATTTTGATTAATCAATCGAAATACATCGGTGATCTCTTAAAACGTTTTCACATGGCCACCTCTTCGGTTGCTAAAACTCCTATGGCCTTGGGCACTTTGATCGGCGCTGACCCTAAAGGGAAGCCTGTTGATCAAAAGACTTATAGAGCCATCATTGGTTCTTTGTTATATCTGACTGCTAGTAGACCGGATATTATGTTCGCTACTTGTTTTTGTGCTCGTTTTCAGGCAAACCCAAAGGAATCACACATGATGGCAGTCAAACGCATCCTCCGGTACCTGAAAGGCACACCCAACCGTGGGTTGTGGTACCCAAAGGAGTCTGGATTTGAGCTCGTCGCGTTTTCGGATGCGGACCATGGAGGTTGTCAACTGGACCGGAAAAGTACTTCAGGTCATGTCCAGTTCCTAGGAAATAAGCTAGTCAGCTGGGGTTCAAAGAAACAACACTGTGTTTCCACGTCTACGGCTGAGGCGGAGTATGTCGCTGCTGCCAGCTGCTGCTCCCAAGTGTTGTGGATGCGGACCCAGCTCCGAGATTATGGCTACAATTTCAATCACATACCCATCTACTGCGACTCCAAAAGCGCCATAGCCATAACATGCAATCCAGTCCAACACACTCGCACTAAACATATCGATATCAGGTATCACTTTATCAAGGACCATGTGGAGAGAGGTACGATTGAACTTTATTTTGTCAATACCGAGTATCAACTTGCGGATCTATTTACCAAGCCTTTGGATGAGAAACGGTTCAATTTCCTAATCTCCAAGCTTGGGATGTTTGATCCTCAAGAGTGATCATCTATCAAATACTCAGTCCTTCAGAACCATGACCCAGTGTTCAGACCAATGGTTGACCACTGTGCCATCGTTGTCTTGGACTAAGTTCTTGATAGATTAGGTGTTATATCTTTTAATTTCTTCTGTATCTGCTTTTCATGGTCTTGTGAGTTTTACTATTTTTCTCAAGTGTGCATCAGTCAAGGGGGAACGTTCCCTCCCCATGCCTGTTCCGAGGGGGAACGTTGTCTGCCTCCGCCTGATCAGAAGGGGAACAGGTAAGCACCCCCAGGTAAGTTTTCTATTCTCTCTATATATATACATATAATAGACTTTTTTTTTAGGTTTTAATTTTCATTTCTTCTAATCTTAAAAAAAAAAAAAAATCAGATTTCTTTTAACACAAATTTTTTTTGTCTTTTTCCCTCATTCCTCTTCATCCTCATTCAACATCATCTTCTCCAAAATTTTTCTCTCCATTTTTTTTACCTTCAAATCATTCAAAACTCAAAGATTTCAATCTTTTATTGATTTTCAAGGTAAATCTATCATTTTCCATCTAGTTTAAACCTCTTTTTGCATATCTCATTCACATCTAAGCTAGATTGTTGAAAACCCTTTTGGAAAAGTTTCAAGGGTTTAACAAAACCCCAATCTCATAATTTTTGGATTTTGAGAGTTTTTGGGTTGGTTTTTGTGTTAATCGTGTTCTTTAAAGTTGTAAATCGCATCAAAAGCTTTCTGCTCATATAAAATGCTTGTGATTTGGTGAGGTTTTGAGTGTTTGAGTTGTTATCCACCATTGTTAATATTCTTGAAGGTATCAAAGTGTTCTTCATCAAAACCACTTTTTGATCTTTAAAAATAATTTTTGAGTGTAGAATGGTGTTTGTGAGATCAGTTTTTGGAAGGTGGTAACTCCACTTACTTTTTTACTTTTTTACTTTTACCTTTTAATTTTTACCTTTTATCTGATTTTATTTTATTTTATCTTTCTTTTTCCTTGTCTTTATTTTTCCTTTGTCACCAAGAACACAAGTCCTGACCGGAAAAAACTCCGGCGACCGGATCTCGCCGGAACCGGACCTCGCCGGAACCGGACCGGAGAAAGTCGCCGGAACCGAATCTCTTATTTTTATCCCTCCAAAGTCTTGATAAATTCCTAAGTGTTTTCGTCCCGGACCGGATATTTTTCCGGCGACCGGACCTCGCCGGAACCGGGTGTCGCCGGAACCGGATGTCGCCGGACCCGGACCGGAGGTCAAACTGAAATTCCACTCAAGTCTCTTTCTTCCCGGAACCGGACCGGAGACCTCGCCGGAACCGGAACTCGCCGGAACCGGATGTCGCCGGAACCGGACCGGAAAATGCCTTGTTCGATTTTTAGAAAGAAAGTGAGATGCAGAGTGTCGCCGGAACCGGATGTCGCCGGAACCGGATGTCGCCGGAACCGGATCTGAGTCAAGTTTGTGAGTGTTAGTTTTTTCGAGAAACCTTGTCAACCAATCCACCTCGCCGGAACCGGACGTCGCCGGAACCGGATGTCTATCTTAAATCAAAAAGAAGTGAGATGAAGTGTTGTGACCGGAACCGGACGTGGCCGGAACCGGACGTCGCCGGACCCGGATGTTTTTCCGGCGACCGAATCTTCCTTCTTGTAAATCATTCTTTGACCGGAAAACTCATCTTGTTTGGTTGAGTGCTTTCACCGGACCGAACCTCTTCTTGAACCATGACCGATACCACCATCCATTTTACTCCGGCGACCGGAGGTGTGTGTAGCAGTTGTCTACTTGGTTCTTCTTCATGTCGCCATGTTACCTTTGTGTGTTCACCGACCGGAGCGTGGCCGGACCGGACCGGACCGGACCTGAGAAGATGGTCGGTACCGGACCGGCGTCCGTAAACTTGTTGTCGTATGCAAGTATTTCTTCCCGGCGACCGGATAACGTCCTCCTCCTCACCAAACCGAAGGCATGGTGCTGTGTTTGTGTTTATTTTGTTGTTTATCTGATCTAAAAAAGAAAAAAACGGAGAAAAAACGCGTTTTTAGGTGTACACGCCTTCCCACTCGGTCTAGCACATGTCTTTCGAGCTGTCATACACACTTATCTATGCCTGCTCCTCGAAAAACGGTTACTCACGCGCGTCCCAACTCGCACAAAGCTGTCACACACGCTTCCCATGCCTGACGCGCCTTCACGCGCTTTCCACGCGCTCGTACGCGCCCAGACGCGCCGTCACGCGCCCAGACGCGCCTCCTGACGCGGCGCACGCGCCCCCACGCGCCTGCCACTCCCTCTCTCCTCCTGTCTGTTGTCGGTTTCTGCCGGCTGTCTTTCACCTCGTCTCTCTCACCACACAAAGACACACACACACGCCACATTTGCTCACACACACACGGTACACATGCATGCCACACACACGCGAGCACACTACACACACACGCTATACACACGGTCAGCACACGCACGACACACGTCTTTTGCTCTCCTGGACGCCTCGTCAGCGCCTCGTCAGCGCCTCGTAACCTGTCAGCCTCCACGTCATCTACCCTTTAAAGAAGTTACTTTTCCAGCCGTTTTTTGTTGTTTTTTTAACACGTTTTTTGATTTTTATTTTTTTTCTTTTCTTTCCTTTTAGTATATTTCACTTAGATTTTTTTCTTAAGGTTTTCTTTTACACTTCTTGGTATATTTTTGTTGTTATCTTTAATCTAGCATTTTTTTTTTGTTTATTTTTCTTCTCAATTTTTTTTGGTTTATTTTTATTTTTATTAGACTCTTTTTGACTAAAGGTGAACTCAAATTGCTCGCTTCTGAATTTCGTGGATATGAATATTTGTGAAATTGATCCGGGTTCTTGTATGCATGCCTGATTATTATTGACATATTTTTCATGTATGCTTGGATTCATTATTTGATCATGTCTCACCCGTGCTTGAATATCTATGATGCATGTTCCATTGGTCTTAATTGTTATACATGATTACTTGCATATGTGTGTTAATTTTGCTTAAACGAATACATGTCATGTACTTGTCTCACCTTCCCTTGATACCACCTCATTCCGAATTATCCTAAGTGTTCACCCTCATGTCTCGGGTTGGTAAGATCTGTTGAATTGTGCATCCTCCAGACTTGAGAATATTACACTCAATGTGTTGTGTTATTCTGTACCAAATCCTTTGATCTAGTACACAATAACACATCTCAATGATGTGTGCCTTATATCTCAAACCTTGCCTTTACCTCATTACTAACCTCTTCGTTTTCAGGTACAATGGTGAATCCGAGCTCTTCCGCTCACCGACAGACTCGTGTCTCCCAACCCCAACCCATTACCTACGATACCCTTTCACCGCAAATGCAGCAAATCTCTGATAGCATATTCCCTCATGCCAAATTCCTTCCTATCAACCAAAATAACCACTACCTAGACCTTGATCACTTTCAAACCTCACACCCAATCATCATAGAAATCCTTCGGAACCACCCACTTACCCCACTTCTCACCCGTCGTGTTGAGATCCCGGAAGTCTATATACAACAATTTTATGCCTCGATGCAATTTATTCCGCGTACCTCTTCCCAACTTGAGCACTTCAGATGCAAAGTTGACGGCTTAAAGTACAAACTCACTCGAGACCGATTCTGTCGCATCCTCCAAGTACCTGTTAAAACCCCTGAGGCAGCGCACTTGTCTGACGACGAAATGATCCAGACCATCTATGCCCTCGGATATGACGAAGACCTTCCTACTCTTGGTGCGTTCAAACGCAAATCTATCGCCGGTGCCTGGTCCACCCTATTTGCCATTCTCAACAAGTGTCTTTCCTCACGCACCCGAGGAACTGATCAATGCGGCAAAGAGTTAAAGCAAGTCTTTCTTGGTTGTGCCACCAACAACCCCGACACCGATTATCAGTTTTTTCTTTGGGAAGAGTTTTCATCCGTGATTAAAGACAAGACAGGAACCAAGGCCAGAAAGTTCCTTCCGTATCCCCGGTTCTTGGCACTTATCATCTCTCACATCATCGACAAGAACTGTAGTATTGCACGGAAGGGGCTTCCATTATTTCCTACATGGCCTATGTCAAAATTAGTTGATAACACTGATCATCAACAGATTGTTCCTATGCCGATTCCCCAAGAATTACTTGATACACTTGATCATCGTTCACCGATTCTGAGAGCATACTTAGACTCACTTCCTCTACCAGAACCTCCAGAGCCGGATGCTGGCACCCCGGAGGAATCCCTTAGTCAAGAAAGTGAGGGTTCTGAGAGTGGTCATTCATCTGGGGGTGATGGCCAAGGGCGTGAGGATGAGGAGTCGGGGGGAGATGACGGGGGTAACTTAGGCGGTAACGATGATCAGACCGGAGCAGGCCCTTCTCGCTTCTCTCTATCTGTACTGGCCAACAGAACACCTTTCTCTTTGGTGGAATATTATTCTGAGTCTGAATACTCCGGTGAGGTTGAAATAAGGTTTGAGGGAGACAAAACAGTCGAAGATAGTTATGATAGTGAGCTGAGTGAGGGAAGTGAAAGAAATGATGAGTGGGAGTCTGGACCAAAGGTTTTAACCGGTCCTCGCCTATCCATAGGTAGACGCCGGGCAGCCACATCTGCTACCCGTACACATGTGTTGAGTACGGGTATTGAAGAAGACACCTCCCACCCAGAGGTGCAATTGCACGCCCCACCTATCCACTCATCCATCTCTCAAAAGGTGGGTGTTTCATTCCACGGGGACAAAGCACAACGGCTATCAAGCCCTCACTTGGAGGGTGATGATATTGAAACAGGAGGATCCCTGCCCCGATCCCCACCTTCACTTCATGTGCACCAGAGTCTAGTGCCCGATACACCTCTAGGTACACAAACTGCCAGTCTGTGTGACGCAGTCTCAGCTCCACCTGTCGCGATTCTAAGTGACGTGACCGGAACCCCGAGAGTGGTGTCCACGAAGGGCATTTCACGAGGACCGGAGGGAAGACCTACCACGGCTATCATCACGCCAACCGTGAAAGTAGGCCACACCGTTGATTCAGCGGTTGTGCAAACGGGTACTCTATGTGAGCCCGGTGTTACTTACCCGGCATTTGTTGTCAGGGACATGATGGACAGCGCCCTAAAGGCTGTCCGTGAGGAGTTTGATGCGAAATTTGCGGCGCTTGAAGCCCGGATAAAGGGCAAAGGGAAGGTGACTGAGCCTGTACGAGATCCCACACCACCTCCCCGATCACCAACACCACCTCCGAGATCCACCGCTCCCGTTTCCTCTTCGGATGAGTTACGGGATCTTCTTATGGCATCGTTACTATCCAGGAGTGATCTTTCTGAACATGAGGTCAATCTTCTGGGATACTTGAAGCGGTTCTCTGATCCATCACTTCCCGCGAGCCGTCCCGAGCCGGCTACCTCCTCTTCTCAAGAGGTAGTCTTATCTATCCAGAGGCTCGAAGGGAAGCTTGATGCCCTGAAGAAGGAGGAATTAGCTGAGATCAAGGGCTCCATTTCAGACATGCAGACTCAGATCCGAGCCCTTGAGACTTCTTGCCGTGCATCAGCCGAGCCACCTAAGCGCAGACACGACGACCGAGATGACCCCGATCGCCGTGAGGGGGAAATACCTAAGAAGGCTCGGCTTGGCTCTTCAGTTCTGACAGGCACTTCTTCCGGCGCCGCTCCTTCTGGTACTCATATGGGGACCGGTGCTGATGTATCTCAGTCTCAGCCTGATCAGAACCCGACGGCAGATTCAGCGGAGGGTCGAGAGATTGTGTTTTGTGTCAACCCGGAAATCTCTCACCCTGTCCGCGTACTCGCTTCAGATGATGTTCCTTCTGATGATTATGAGTCATGCATGGAGAGCTACAGTTCTGACTCTCCTCTTCTGGTACCATATCAGTCGCCTCCACATCAGTCTCTTCCTGGCATGGAGATGTATAGTTCTGACTCTTCTTCACCACCTATGTCTCCACATTCTTCATATGATACGCCTTCACCACGTCGGTCTCCTCTTCCTCTGACGCCGTCTCCGACATACAGAGGTCCTCAACTGAGGGTATTGCCTCACCCTCCATCTCCAGTTCAGGATGATTCACCCTCCCGCAATCCATCTCCACCAGTTAAAGCTTCTCGTCGTGGTCCGAACAACCCCGTGACACATGGCCCCCAGCGACCAATTCATGGTCAATGGAGGCAGCCATCAGTATCACCTCCCAAAGTGATCTATACCAGGGAGAAGGGTGCACTCTCAAATCGTAGAAAGTACGTGGAGCCGCTCAAGACAGTCAAGTGGGATAGAGAAAAAAGGCGTGGCAGTTATCTTGAAGACACTCATAGATCCATCTTCACTGACAAGGTGGAGATCGTGCCTTTGGAGAAGTACTACGATATCACCGATCTGCCACCTCAAAAGCAGAACAAGTATCTCTACTGGATGGATACTCAAGCCAAACCCAAAGCAAGCGTGTTCTTCTATGACAACCCAATCATCCGAGTCAGTGATGTTTCATCCGTATGCTTCCAGAGCTTATGGTTCTCAGTCTTCTCTGTCATTCGAAAGAAGAACGGGGAGTTCACGTTCACCGAAGCTGATTTTGACAATGTGCATCTTGATGACATTGACACATTGTACACTGACTTGAAGACGCTTACAACCCGACCTAAGGAGACATTCAAGGGACTGGAAGCTGTTAAGCATTTTATGGAGAGGAACCGGAAGAACTCAGAGACTCATGACTTCCAGATCGGGTTAGAGAGTCATCAGAGCACGATCAACCTCTCCCCGCCAAACCAAGACCTCCCGAATATCGATCGCTATTCTCTTTACCAAGTCCTCGAGAAACCAACTCTTGGGGTTGTGTACCAGAACCAGAAGGAAGAGAAGAAGTTCATGCGATGCAATGAGACTCACAAGTACAGTGACGGGACGCTCCACATCATCAACAAGGGGTTGGCTACTGAGAAGAAGAGGCTTGAGCTTGAGGTGTTGAAGACCAAGCACTGGATAAATCCCTCTATTCTGATCGATGAGGTTTTCCAGATCATCGAGCATCGTCTAGAACATCGCATCATTCTACGACGCTTCGAATCATATTGCGGTCTTCGGAAGATAGAGGGACCAGTCAAAAGAGTTGAGGAGAGACCGCCGCCATCATCTTCACGAAGAAGAGACGGATCATCAAAGAGCCACAAGGAGACTGAAGGATCAAAGAGGAAATCATCAAGTCATCCGAAGCGAAGAAATTGACACAAAGGGGGAAATTGTTAGAAATATTTGTTAAGTTGTGTCAATTTGTAATTTGCTTAAACTTTGCTCCTTTAATGTAATTTGTACTAAAGGCCCAAGCCCATTTATTTTAAAAAGCCTAGCCCTTTAGAATCATTTATATATATAAAAACAAGAACCTCCAAGTATGAGGTGGCACTCTCTAACACAAGTATTAGCCTCTAGAAATTTTCTCCTTATTTTGAGTTTTTTAATTATCAAATATGTTAAAGACTATTCTACCCTTAAATGATAATTATATGTTTAATTATAAGAAGGACTCTTTGGTAATTTTACTTACAATTTAATTACCCTTAACTTCTAATTTATTTAACTTAATGGAGACATTAATTTACTTTCTTCATATTCCCATTTATTAATTAAAATGAAAAACCTACAACAAACTCCTTTATAAATAGAAGCTAATGCCCATCAACATATGATGTATAGCAACATGTATGTTCTTTGTTATATCCTATTGAATTTGAATGTTTATTGTGTCTTTTTTGTAGAATCCATTTTCGCCGGTATTATTACCCAATCTTCGTAAAATTTTCAGGTGAAGTAACACATTTTTTATTTACTTTATGATTTATGTAAGTTATATGTTATTTTTGCATGTGTATATAATAAGTATCATCGTTACCTTTGTTTTCTATCAAAATTTCAAATAATGATTATGCTTTTGTGAATTATGTGTGACTGTTACAAAACTTTCGAGTTTTATTTGGAATTTCTTTCACAATTATAATTTTTTTTCTCCTTTATCTTTCCATTTAATATATATGTTGTACACATTGTTATTAAACAAGTGTTTTCCACATTGTTGGTTTTCTTGATATTTATGTTATAAGACGGTTTTAAATGAGGTTTTTTCCCCAATTTGTTTTGTTTATATTTCCATAGTTTCTTAAAATGTTTCTTTTTGTTGACAATAATCAAACTCTAAATTCTAAAATATAATCTATGTGGTTTATTTACTTTTGGTTTTGTTGTGAATTATCTCTTTATTCTTTTATATTTCAATAGTTTATCAATTTGTAATTTATAAGAAAAAGACACCAACAATGAGATGACATTTTCTAAACATTCTAATCCCAAATTTCTTATTTTTTTTCGAAAATATTTACCTTTTCTAATATAGTTATTAACAAAGTATTATACTAATTAAATTATTCATATTCTTTTTTGGCACCTAAATTTCCTTATTTCTTTTATTCACATCATTCTAATATTGTTATCCACATAACATATGGATAATGAATATAATCAACATATTTAAGAACTTATTATATATAAGAAATCACAATAATTAATATGTATATTGTTATTTACATGATAAATTAAATATGTGTATTTCAATAAATAAATTAATATGAGTATATTTATATATTTGATACTAACATCATGAAAACGTTACTTAAATGAAATACTTATGTTAATTAAAATCTAATAACTTATCATTAATATACTTTAATATAACTTTAATGATAATTATCAATTGCTATTGTTTATAAAATACTTTTTATATGTATTGTTTAAAATACTAAACAGTAGATTATGCCATATATATTCATTTGTATAAATACTATTTTCATCACTCTTATATAAACATATAAAAAAATAAAAAATACGATATATATCAATTAGACCTATTTTCAAGTGAAATTTTAATTCCAAAATAAAAAATACGATAAATAATTGAAGTCATTATATAAAAAGAATATTAAACCTTATAAATCTTATTAAAATCAGTAAAAAGATATAAATAAAATTATAATTAATATAAAATAAATACATTTATAATCAATATATAGTTAAATATTATTAATAGTTCTCTAAATATATGAGACACTTACCATGTGTAATATCGCCTAAAAACATACTTAAATAAAATAATATGTATAATTAGAATTAGTACACAAAATAAAAAATGACTACAATAATGTATAATAAAAAATAAAGTCAATAAAATAATTTGTGTAAAAGAAAATATGAAAGCAATATGTCACTTAAATTTAAAAAAATCAATATATTAGATGAAAAAAATTATTTATTACAATCAAAAAATACATATAAATTAATTCATACTCTATTATTACTTAGATTAAATCAAATTAAATATGTAAATCGAATTAGAATACAATCTATATATATATATAATATGACATTCCTTTGGTTTTTAAAAACACAGTAAAAAAAATTATGAACGATGCGTATCAAACATTTTGTAACAAGAAATGACTAAGTATATATATGTGTGTGTGTGTGTGTGTGTGTGCACGCGCGCCACTTATGAAAAATATTTTTCATTTTAATTTTGGATATTATAAATTATTAACCGAATAATTACATTTTAGCTGTATTTGGACAAATATTTCTTTAAATTATTTTTTGCTACCGCGCAACGCATGGTTTTGCCACTAGTTAGTATAAATAGGAGTCATTAGGTTCATTTGTACTTTCCTTACTCTTGATTCTCTCATCATATCAATGAATGCAATCTATCCTAAATTTTGGTACTTATCATATACATCATCAATCTAAGTGTTCTTGATTGATTGATTGATTTGGCACCCACAAAACAAGCACTACCATCCATACGAATCCACACCCCTCCCCCTTCTTCGCAGGAAGTCCACCGTTGACCTTTGTTTTTCCAACGATGAATGAGTTTCATTATACGTGTTCCATTTTTCGGACGATAAACCGGTTTCATGAAACCGGAGATGCATGCGTTCCATTTTTTCAAGCGATGAACCGATTTTTTTTTTTTTTTTTTTTTTTTTTTTTTTTTGCAAATATCATTTTTAATTCAAAAGAGAAAAATGTTTCTTACAACAAGATGAATGTTTTTCTTACAAATAGTATTTCGAATATAAAGAGATAAATGTTTCTTAGAATAAGATAAGTGTTTTTTTTTGTGTGGAGAATGCATAAACATTTTTTTGATCTTATAATTCTTGCTTCATCACCATTGTTGTTGACATGGAACGTCTTTCTGTTAGAAATTATTATGAGTTGTGTCAATTTGTAATTTCTTTAAAGTTACTTTCCTTTTATGTAATTGTGGATTAGGCCCAATGTTTAGGGCCCATCCATTTAAAAGCCTTTTAGCCTTTTATAGAGTAGTATAAATAGGAGCTTGGAACTTCATTTGTAGTTTCCTCTCCTTCCTTAACACTTTACACTTTCTAATTATTTGAGAGCATTATATACATCTTGATTGTGTTCATCTATTTGGTGTTGATTTGGAACCTACAATTGGTATCAGAGCCTACCACTGCTCTTGATCCGTAGTCTTCCTGCAACATAAGTTTGGACTTCTTGCGAAAGAAGATCAGACTTCTTTCGAAAGAAGATCAATCTTCCTGCATCATAAGAAAAATCTTCCTGAAGCATTAGAGTGCCTGAAAACTGATTCTCTTGAAGCAGAAGATAGTGTTATCCTTGAACACTTGGATCATACTAGTGGTTTAAGATCCACAATCAACATCACGATGAACACACGTGATGCTCTTGCGATAGGGTCCGACACCCGACCATCGGTTCTCCATGTACATGAAGAAGAATCTGATGAAGAGATGAATGACATAAAGAAGGCCTTGGCATTGATCACCAGGTCCATGTCCAAGAGAAATGCAAGAAAACCCATGTCTTCTTTCAACCATCTGAGGAGAGTTGAACATGGTGGTAGAGCTGACTGCCAGAAACCTGTAGAGAAAGCCAACTCTGAAGACAAGGGAAAGGAAGTAAAGAAAGATAATGCTTGGCTCAGAATGTCAAGTGATGATGAGGAAGGAGTTCCTGTATGCATGCTAGCTCAGGATCAGGCATGGGACCTGACAAGTGATGAAGGAAGAGAAGATCAACTATGTCTGATGGCTAACCATGATGAGGAGAAACTGTACTCAGAAGATGGAGGACGTGATTACAACGACCTTGACTCAAATCATTCAGAGTCACCTTCTGAGGTACTCCCTGACCCATACACTGAACTTGAAAATCAAGTAAAAGGTCTTGCACAAAAGGTTTCTGAGTATGAAAATAAGATTAAACAAGCTAATAAACAAACCACAATTGCTGAATCCAAATTAGCTAGTGAACATGCCTTAGTTGTGAAATTCAACATAGAATTAGCCTATTTAAAAGACAAAGTTAACATGCTCACCCTTGCAAACAAAACTCTTAAAGATAAAGTCACAAGCTTAAATGCTAATATCACTGATTTACAAAAGAGACTACATGAGGCTGAAAGAGTGAGCAGTGAGAATGTAAAGAAGTATGAATTCATTTTTGCTCAAAGAACTAACTTGTTTGCGAAAATCAAAGACATGGAGGATAAGTTTCTGAAAAGAGGTCAAACCGATCAAACCATCCACATGAACCAGCCAAAGGAATTCAATTATTACAACCCCAAAGAAGGCATAGGATATAAAAGTACTTGCTATCTTAAGTGTGCCATATCTAAGACCCCTACCATGTATGACATGAGGTACATGGGTCGTGGATATAAGATTGTTTTTATGAAAGAGTCTGATGATCCTGAGCAATTGAAGGAAATTGAGAAGAAAGAAAAAAATAGAAAAAACAAACACTCAATTCCCTTTAACTATACTCCTCTCAACAACAGTTATGCAACACGTGAGATCCCTCTATCAAAGGATTACACGCCTAGCTACACTGAGGATGAGATGAACCAGGAAGTTCCAATTCTTGAAAAGATTTACAAAGATAACAAAACGTTTTATGAGAAAAGGATTGCCAAGCTTGAAGAGGAACTCGAGGATGAGAGGCGCATGAGCCTTAGGGAGAAGGACTTGTTCTTGAGTAAAATCAATGAACTTGAAACTGTCCTCCAATCCAAGAGTCCACCAAGAGACAATCAATCCTCATGTGGAACTTATGGTAATACACCTCATCATCACCATGCGTGGAATGTTGATGCACCCGATTTCAGACCTTCAAGTACAAATTTACAAAACTCAAAATCAATTGTACTAAGGTCTCCAATTTGCACAACTATCTCATACATGGACACTCTAACTAACATAGCACCAAAATCAACGGTACAAATCTCTGAGATTGTGTCAGATGATTGTTCCAACATGGCTGGTGAGGGTGGTAGATCAAACAGTACCTCTAAACCTGGAACTAGTACTCCTGTCAAACTCACTCGGAAAGACAAAGGGAAGGCAACTGTAGTTACCCCTGAGTCTGAAGTTGCGAGTACATCTCGTCCTAATGTGACTGCTCCTAAGAAACGTCGACGCTCTCGTAAAAACAAGAAGTCGTCCAAACCTAAAGAACAGTCACACAACTTCCAACCGAAAAACAAATCTTCAAATAATCACTCTCATGCCAATCACACTTCTTCAAATGAGACAAATCAAAATGTGAGACAAGGTAGGCGTAACTCAAAGGAGAATGGAACTACAAAAGGCAGTCATCCAAAGTCATGTACACATAAGCCCAAATTTGCGAAAAACAGATTTTCCAACGATAACCTTCATAGAACTCACAGTCATGTACCTCATGCTCTTTTTAACTTTCATGACTGTGAACATGTTGCTTATGGATATCGGAGTGATTATCGGTGTCGAAATTGTTTTCATTTTGGCTTTTGTGCGAATGCCTTTGTGAATGATCGATATTGTGCTCCTAACTTTTATGGATTCTACAATCATGCTTATCATCATCACACTCATCATGCTAAGAAACATAACTCTAAACCTGCTGGTACTAACCCGAAAGGACCCATTCCCAAATGGGTACCTAAAAATGTTTGCACTTAATTTTGCAGGCCGGTCATGTGTAAGTTATGGTTGAAGTTGTCCCAAACATATGACCGGGCGAAGGGACCTTCTCACTCCCTTCAAAAGTTGTACTTGGTGAGAAGTTGTGTTTATAAGGGGTAATAAATCAAGGGGGAACGTCACCCACCCATGCATGTCGTAAAGAGGGGACATCACCCGCCGGTGCGTGTATCTAGGGGGAACGATGTCTCCCACTACACATTCCAAGGGGGAACGTTCTCTGCCTATGCATGATTCAAGGGGGAACAGCCTTCGACCTAAGAATTACAACCTGATTTGTCTCGGCCATCTCTGCCCGTGTGGTTTTCGAGGGTTTCGGCCGACCTCCGGTCTTTCGTTGTAGACATCCGACCTTTTTAGCTTTCGACCATTGAGCTCCTGCCACCGGTCTTCCAGTCCAGCCGTCGAGTTCTGGCCTCGTCCATCGAAGTTTTCCAGCACGAAAAGAGTCGGATTCCAGCCTTTGTAAACTGGACCTCCGACTACCTGTTGTTTCGATTTCAGAAGGGCATCCGGCCTCTTGAAGTCTGACTGCACCGAAGGTCATCCGACCTTCGTCCTTGAAGTTCTTGGCTTCTTGAAGTCTGACATCCGGCCTCTTGAAGTCTGACTTCCGGCCTCTTGAAGTCTGTCATCTATCCTCTTGAACTCTGGCCTCTTGAAGTCTGGCCTCTTGAAGTCTGACCTCCGGCCTCTTGAACTCTGGCCTCTTGAAGTCTGACTTCCGGCCTCTTGAAGTCTGTCATCTATCCTCTTGAACTCTGGCCTCTTGAAGTCTGGCCTCTTGAAGTCTGACATCCGGCCTCTTGAAGTCTGACTTCCGGCCTCTTGAAGTCTGTCATCTGTCCTCTTGAACTCTGGCCTCTTGAAGTCTGACTGTTTTTCATTTTCAGGTTGGCGAACCCGAATTTCCCAAATCTTCATCATTTTGATGATGATCACAACCGGAGGACATAGCAGACTTCTTCAAAAAAAAAAAAAAAAAAAAGAGAAAAAAAAGAGAAAAAAAAAACAACAAAGAAAAAAAAGAAAGAGAAAAAAAAAAAGAGAGAAAAAAAAAATCACCCACACACTCCTACACCTCCTCTACACCCACACACTCCTACACCTCCTCTACACACCTACACCTACATCCCTCCATCTACACTACACCTACACCCACACTCCTCCACCTACACTACACCTACATCCACACCCCTCCATCTACACCACACCTACACCTACACCTACATCCACATCTCCTCCTACATATACACCAACACCAACTTCTAAAAAAAAAAAAAAACTTCAAGACGTCTACCTACGCATGTTTCGAGGGGGAACAATGCATCGCTACGCACTTTTCAAGGGGGAACCATGACATGTATGACGTACCCCATACATGTATACATATCCTAAGGCGCGACGAATCTCTCCCTCCCTACATGTATGATGTACCTCCTACACTGGTCCTCATGCTATACCCATCACCCCTCATGCCATACTCATCACACCCTACATGTATGATGCATGCCACACCCTACAAGTATGATGTACCTCCTTCCCAAGGTCCTCATACATATGCATAACCAATGCATCTCATGCCTTACCTAACACTCCCAATACCATACCTCAAACACCTCATGGAAAACCTCAAAGATTCATGATATACCCATGGTGATGCCACTTGCATCACTTAACCCTGCCGATCATCATTCACCGGTTGTGAGAGCATACTTAGGTGTATCACCTCTACCAGCATCTCCAAAGCCGGAGACTGGCACCCCAGAGGTATCCTCTAGGAGAGTGAGTGAGGGTATCGAGCGAGGTCATTCACCTGGGGGTGGTGACCAAGGGTGTGAGGATGAGAAGTCGGGGGGATATGACGGGGGTAGAATAGGCGGTAATGATGATCGCTCCAGAGCTAGTACCTTACATGCTTATGACAGTCACCAAAGTCCTTCACTTTTCTTTTTGGTGAGCTATGATTCTGATGACTCCGGTGATGACCACCCATATGAGGGTGAGGACGACATAAGGTTTGAGGGAGACCTAACAGTCGAAGAAAGTGAGCAGAGCGAGGGAAGTAAAAGAAATGATGAGTGTGAGATAGGACCAAAGGTTTTAACCGGTCCTTCCTTCTCCTTAGGTAGACGCCGGGCAGCCACATCTGCTACCCGTACACATGTGTTGAGTACAGGTATTGAAGAAGACATCTCCTACCCAGAGGTGCAACTGCACGCCCCACCTAGCCACTCATTCATCTCTCAAAAGGTGGATGTTTCATTCCACGGGGATATAGCACATCGGCTATCGCGCCCTCACTTGGAGGGTAGTGGTATTGAAACAGGAGGATCCCTGCCCCGATCCCCACACTTCCTTCATGTGCACCAGAGTCTAGAGCCTAATGATACACTCTTAGGTACACATACTGCTAGTCTATGTGACGCAGTCTCTACTCCACCCATCACGATTCTGAGTGACGTGATCGGAACCTCGAGAGTGGCTTCCATGACGGGCGTTTCACGATGACCGACGGGAAGTCCTACCATGGTCACCATCACGCCAACCATGAACGTAGGCCACACCGTTGATTCATCGGTTGTGCAAACGGGTACTCTATGTGAGCCCGGAGTTACTTACCCGACATTCGTTGTTAGGGAAATGATGGACGGCTCCCTAAAGGCTGTTCATGAGGATTTTGTACATCACCACCTCCATATACTTTACCACCTCCAATACCGATTGCACCCAACTACCCGACTAATGAGTTGAGGGATCCTTTATCAGTGAAGTTGCTCTCCAAAAGGGAATCTCCTTGAGGATGAAGTCAACATACGTGGGTACTTTCAGCGGTCATCATCATATCCTTCCCGAGCACCGTCCCGAGCCGGCTATCGCACCCTCTCATGTGGTAGGCCCTTCCATCTAGTGGCTCGAAGGGAAGTTTTATGATCTTAAGGCGGAGGTGAGATCAGAGATTGCGGAGGCCGAGGACCCTCTTTCAGACAGACATAGAGTCCTTGCAACCTCCAGCCAAGCAGCGGCCGAGCCACCGAAGAGACGACACGATGAAACTTTTTGACCCCGATTGCCGTGAGGGAGAAATCCGAAAGAAGGCTCGACACGACTCCATAGTTCCAACATGCACATCTTCCGGCGCCGCACCCGACACTCATATCGGCGTCGATGATCACCAATCATAGCCTGGTTGGAACTCGACGGCTGACGTTGATGGAATGAGTCGAGAGATTGTCATTTATTGTGATTTCCTCAATTCCTATCACATGCGTCCCCGCTACTGATGATGAGCTCAAGGAGATTATCAATCTTGATGATATCTCCTCAGATAATGATGATGATGAGTACTTGCAGTTTCTAGTCTCCTCCACTACTGTTCGACATACCTTCACCGCACATATCACCTCCCCTGCGCATGCCGTCTCCTACACCTTGGGAATCTCCATG
Organism: Centaurea solstitialis; assembly: GCA_030169165.1. Taxonomy (NCBI): domain Eukaryota; kingdom Viridiplantae; phylum Streptophyta; class Magnoliopsida; order Asterales; family Asteraceae; genus Centaurea; species Centaurea solstitialis. The sequence goes on along the minus strand of JARYMX010000057.1, from coordinate 65,226 downwards.
CGTGTTGACTCGAACACCGTTTCTAGTCACGAACTTCTCCCCAACATTGATCGTTGTCCGTTGTACAAGTACTTGACTTGCGTAATGTCTATCTGAGCAACGTTCTATGATGACCTTACTAGTAGTTGAGGATGATCGAAGGACGACCTGCCGAAAGACGTAAAGAGAGACCGCCACCACCACCACCTCGGAGAGATGAAGGATCATCTAAAAGCTCAAGGAGACAAATGCTTCAAGAAGGAAGTCATCGAGCTATCATCGACGGAAGCGAAGAAATTGACACAAAGGGGGAAATTGTTAGAAATTATTATGAGTTGTGTCAATTTGTAATTTCTTTAAAGTTACTTTCCTTTTATGTAATTGTGGATTAGGCCCAATGTTTAGGGCCCATCCATTTAAAAGCCTTTTAGCCTTTTATAGAGTAGTATAAATAGGAGCTTGGAACTTCATTTGTAGTTTCCTCTCCTTCCTTAACACTTTACACTTTCTAATTATTTGAGAGCATTATATACATCTTGATTGTGTTCATCTATTTGGTGTTGATTTGGAACCTACAATTTCTAGCCTTAAAAATTGGACCAATCCAACTCGAATGAACAAAACAAACTAGCTTAGGTCTTTGATTGTTCACGATGTCATTCTCCTTTAATTCTAATTAATGGACCAAATGTCTGTTACGTGCTTAGTTGATCAATTATATACCCTAAACTCATAGCTAATAACATATCAAAATTTGATACTCTTTGGGCTTATGATACCCTATGTGGTCTCACAGGCTACACATGACTAGGACCGGCCCTGTTAATTAGTGGGAAGCGGATGTGATAATAAAAAATCTATATAATCTTCCAAAAAAATATAAAACACAATCCATTATAGCTTTATTGGCATTATTTTGTGAAAGATTGAAAATTATTAAGGTAATCCAACTGAATCCTATAATTTAGTGATGATTCATGAAATCTATAATGAAATCAAACAAATATAACGGGTCTATTAATATCTGAAAAGGGGGAAAATAGAACTTTTGAGAGACCACTAGACCATATTAAAATTAATCATGAGGTAAACAAAAAAATAAATGATAGTGACAAGGCACACTCACAATAATTGGGGTACCTAATTAAGTGGACGACGTTGCTTTTGAACCAATAGAAAAATAATGCACAACCTTTTGCATTCCAAATCCAAGGATAAAATAAACAATGCATATTTTTACAACAAAAGCTGTTAAAAACATCTTATCCAATATCCATCTATATATACGTGTGCATCTAAGCAATATTCTCACTTTATCGGAAAAATTTATGCAAAATCCATAATACAATTAAATTGATCTAACAACCATTTTTCTTTCACTTTTTACGTAAGTTGTTAAGTTTGCAACACAATAAAATGTGGTTTTTTTGCCGTAAAAAAACAAAAAAGAATGAAGATCATTTTTTTGATGAAAAATTGGCTCGATATTGTGGTGGACCAACAACTATCTCGAGCCACTTTTAATTTAATTTTATGGTTGATTTTAAAAAACTATTGAGAGAACTATTGGAGATGCTTTAATTAACCTTTCCACTCTTTTAGGCGTTTCTTTTTACAAGATAAAAACACATCATTAAAGCAACCCAACTTAAACTAATCTTAATAAGTGACGACCGATGAAATTTTAGGATTAAGAGAAACAAAAGATCTGCTTGGGATAATGGAATTTGCCGAGGTTGTTTAAATAATGTGACTGGTATATGCATATAATAATGGCAAGGAGCTATATAATATTATCTAAAATAAAACGTAAATAGAAGTTTTAAAACCACTATGGAGCATATTAAATTAAAGAGGAAAACGGATAAATAAGCCATGAAGACAAAGCACTTTAACAATGATTGGGGCACCTGAACTTTGGTGGAAGACGTTGCATGATGCGAGGCTTTTAGACCAATTGCAAAATAATGCACTACCTTTTGCATCATATATAATGGTTTGTAGTTTGTCCAAGTATATTTTTAAAAATAAACAATACATATTTTTACAATTAAAGCTTTCTAAAACATCTTATCCATCCTTATGTGTTCATCTACACATGATTCTAACTTTTATATAATTGTATTTGTCGTCTAGTCATTGTATTCTTGGGTCATACAATCCCAAAGATTGGGTTAATTAAAGGCCATCTAGTAGACTAGTAGTAGTGCATTTGTAGCTTGATCTTGATTATTGTGGTTATAAAAAATTAGTTATATTTTTTTGGGTCATTTAAGGCCCTCTTATATTTGCAAAAAATAAGCTATCTTATAAAAAATTATGGAATAGACATCAATAGATTTAGGTGTTTTTTTTTTTTGAATTAATGGGAAATGGGAAGAAGGTAAATACAAATTTTTTATATGGGTTTAACGGTTGTTGCTTTTTCAATCGTGGAAGTGGGAAAAAAACAAAAATGATACTCTTTGACTTGTTATTTTAAATTCGAAAAAGACCACGGGGTAAAAGGGGAGAACAAAAAACAACATCTTGCAAAAAAAAAGTTGTCAACACTTGTCAAAAAAAAGTTACAATTGTCAACAGATATAGCAAGTCCGTCAACATAAATGTATGTGAATTTGTTTATTAATAATATTAAAATATATTTTGGTCGTGTTAAGAGAGTCTGTCGATAAAAAAATTATTAACTATAATAAAATACTTTTGTTGGCAAGTTATTGAGTTACGTATAGGCATAGAAGCAATCCCATGATCACTTGTTACACGTACTCTATGGCGCTTTTGCAACAACGTTATATGAAGTTGTCTCTAAAATAAGTGATATTATCGACTCCATAGTAGACAAATTAATCTTGTAGATGGATGATAATTTATAGATGTAATTAAAAGAATTGTAAAAAAACATGGTTGAGTGTTGAAATTTCACCCTCTTCTTGTCTCGTGTCTATGTAATTCTTCTTTGATTATAGCTTTTGGCTATCCTTTTTGTGAAATGCGTGGCGTTTCCAAAAAAATGCTAAAGATACTTTTGGCGATAGTTTTGACAATTCTGTCGACAAAACAGACTTTTACCGATGGTTTATAAAAATTTAGTGGGCATAATTTCCTTTTTTGCGGACTTCCCAAACTTGCCGGAAAAATGCACTTTCTTGTAATACATGATTAAATTGTCTTCGGGCAAGCAATACACGCACATGGTAAATTTCTTCCTTCTTGTCTGAAAACCATATTTACTACCGGTGAGTGGTGTATTTCCTCTTCTTCCTTCCTGTCTGAAAACCATGTAAATTTCTTCTTTTGTTAGCTTGGCTTTCCCTTACCGAATTTTGCCGTTTCAAAATAATAATAATAATAATAATAATACGATTTCATTATCATAGTACTGGAGAAGTATATATATTACCCTTAACTAAACTAACTAATACGTACTTTATCGATCGTTAATTACTTCCCCATTTGCGATAGGTGTCCCTTCGACTCGGCCAGGTGCCACTTCTCATGTCACCAACCCATCCAATTGCTTTTAGGCCATCCGCAACGGAGGCTGTTTGTGAACGGTACCGCCGGCATACCGGCGGTAACACCGCCGCGGTATGCCGGTGAGGGACCGGTATGTGAGGGCAGCGGTACCCCGATGCCGTTGCAAAAATTTTTTTTTTTTATTTTTTTTTTTCCTTTTTCGACCGTTATTCAACGGATATATATATATATATATTTTTTACTTTTTTTTTTACTTTTTTACATATATATATATATCATATCATCTATTCAACAAATTACCACTCATCATCTCTTCCTCAACAAATTCATCTCTTCAACAAATTCATCTCTTCATCTCATCTTATTCATCTCTTCTTCATGGATTCACACGGTACCCCTTCCGGTTCCCGACGTCGTAACTCGGCATCCCAAACGCCTCCACCGTCGGCATCCCAAACGCCTCCACCGTCGGGTGTCTATCGGCCCGCAATGGGGTTTGGAAGTTGGTTGCCTCCATCGCTAATGTGTTTTAATTTTTTCCATTTTTGAAGTAGACAATTTTTGGATGCACGTTAAAATGTCGTTAGACAAACGCATGGGGTACGGCCCCAACGTCCGCTCAAGCGACGCCGTGCAAACCAAAGTGAAATTGCTTCTATCGGGGGTCTCGAAATTTGCGGTTATCTACAACAATGTGTTCAATCACCGAGGTAGCGGCGAATCCGACGTTGAATTATTGGAACGAGCGCTCGAGCGATACCGACGTGAGCATAATCGAACATTCCCTTACCAAGCCGCTTGGAGAGTTCTCATCGAATGCCCGAAGTACAACCCGGTGGAAATGATGAACCCATCGGACATCCGCGCGCCTACAAACAAACGGTCGAAAACGTCCGAAACCCCAACGGACTCCCCCGGCGATTCCGATGCTCGTACTTACACCCACCTCGGCGATTCCGAACTACCACGACCAATGGGTCGGAACGCGGCGAGACGTGCGGGGTCTTCGTCTTCGACAAACGATACCAACACGGGCGGTACAACCGACGTAGGCGCTCTCTCACATGGTATCTCCGGGCTTGTCGATATACTCAAAGAAAAACAAAGGATGTCACACTTACACTTCTACACATCACCGCACAACCATCTCTCGGGTCACCTTTTGGAGACCACGTTGCGAGAGAAGGAGCGGTTGCGCCAACTATACGATTGGGCTCCTTTCGAATAGTTTTTTTATTTTTAATTTTAATGTAATTTTTTTAATTGTTTTTAATTTTAATTGAATATTTTAATTTTAATTGTTATTTTTAATTTTAATTTTAAAATGAATTGTTAATTGTTAATTTAAATTGTTAATTTAAAAAAAATCATACAGGTGGTATGAGTGGTACCACTGTGGATGAATGGTATGGTAATGGTAAGGTAGTGGTAAAGCTGATGTGGTGCTGAGGTGGCAGTTTATGCAGGTGGTATGGGTGGTACCATTGTGGATGGCCTTAGAACGTAAAATTGATTACTAAAATTGGGTGGCATTATACACTGCCCTAAGTGGCCAGGATAATTAAACATTTAAAAATCTAAGATTTGTTTGGATAAGCTTATCTAAACATAAAGAGCTTATTAATGGAGCTCTCTTTTATTAATGAAGGTCTACCACAAGTGAGGGAATGGAGCTGCACTTTTACACTTTTCCTATTGTTGTGTGATCTTCAAAAATAGTAAGTGAAGACACACCCACTCCACCTGCATATTCATTTCAGCATCATAGGATTGCACTCAAACACGATATATATATATATAGAAACACATACATCACACATAAAAGTTTCTTATATAGAAGTAGGTTCAAACAAGAACAAACTCAATTTGTAAGAACAAATGAACCAACCACAATCATATATGATATAGGCCCATATGGGTCCCATAATAAAAAAATCATATATGATTCAGGTTTGATATAAAAGAGGCGTTTGTTTTTTAAGAGGTGCTGAAGTCTGAAGTCTGTTACCACTTCTGAATCTTAATTAGTGGTACTGAAGTCTGAAATCTGAATCTTAAAGACTGTTTGTTTTTTGTAAACTGTCAAATATCTGAATTTGAATTTTAAGGTACTATTTTACTAAAATCATTAAGCCAACTAATGGATGTCTTTACCCATTATGCCTATTTTCTTTGTATTGTTTGCCTCTTCCATTTATGCAAATCATTTCTATCGTTTCTTGGGTTGCTCTTGGGGGTGATGGCTTTGCCGAAGCTCTCCCTTGATTCCCTTTCGTTGCCGTTCAAAAAACACAACCTAACTTGAGCAATCAAGCATGTTCCATCTATCCTAACAAACTACTATAATTACCACATAAACATGGTACAACTACAGCTAAATAAAGGCAATAGTGAGACATTCATTATGGAGTCAAGGTATCAGTGAAGTGTGCTTGAAAACATAATAAGAGGTCAAGTAATGTGTTGCCATGAAATATAAAGTGCAGAAAAAAAAATCTCCTAGATGTTTCCCTCAGTTCATAAACACATAATTGAGGTTTCCTAAACATGAATTCACACCAAACTTCATTATCCCAACTAGCACCCACTTCAATCGTGATTATTACTTCAACAAATATAATCTGAAAAGTAAAATGTTCATCCCTAATAACCTCCAAAAAACAGAACCTTCCAGAAACAGCCACAAATCCCTAAATTTAATTCCAAGACTAGCATCACTCCTGCATATATTCCTACACCAAACTTGAATTAAATCTCGATTTCTTTGCCATAGCGAGGGTCAAAATCGACACAGTGAGGGTGGAAATCGGCACAGTGAGGGTCGAAATCGACACTGTGAGGGTCGAAATCGAGAGATTGAAAGATGAAATCCATAGATTTGGGACGATGTAGAAGAAGAATCGAGAGAGTAGCGGTCGAAATTGACAGTGTGAGGGACAAATCAAACCAGATGGAGGCGACGACGTATAAGAAGAAGATGCTGGAGGAGACCATGCAGAAGAAGAACAAGATGCTGGAAGGAAGCGTGGAAGCTCTAGACGATCCAGATGTAAGGTTACCTCTACACGATCCAGAGGTTATTAAGTGATGAGTGCCACTTAACTTTTCTAGAAAACAAACACTCTGAATTTCAAATTGTCTGACCGAATCAGACTAAAGTGAACATTAAGTGCTGAATTCATAAAAACAAACACTAAATGAAAATGAGGTCTAAAGTCGTGAACTAGACTACTGGATAATTACATGATACACATTAAAATGGAATCTAAAGTTAAAAACACAAATTATGAAATTTTGAAAAATGTCGGGAGCTCCGAGTGATGAAATTAGGGCGTGATGGTTTCCATCGACACGAATCGATCCATTAAATGTTTTTATGCTTTTTTTTTTTTTTTTACCTTTTCCTACAAATATAGGCCCGTTTAAAGTTTGGAGGTTTTCCCATGGGCTTGTCATTCTTTCAATTGTTGTTTCCATTTCTAGGAATACTTTCTCCGACTCGACATTGATTTCTCAGATTCTTCAACAGAATTTTTAAATTGAAAAACCAAAAATTAAAATCTCTAAAAAAAATTACATTAAAGTTCTCGAGCAGATTCCCCATTAAAAAAATCCAGCATTAATTATATTACTGAAATATGATTGCTCACTAAATATATTGTATTAAATCGAATTATATGCTTTCATGCCACAATTCCTATCGTATTATTTGGCACATTTCGACAAGCTGGACATTCAGTAGCCACACAATCTTCTTCACGTCGATCCGTTTTTGTTTATTTTTACAGCAATGGCGCCTTTCTGCTCTTTCGGTTCTTGGATCTTTTGTTCCTCCATTTCGCTTATTTTCGCTTCAAAAGCAGCTGTTTTTTCATCCATAACTAGCTTTTTATTCTTGTACACAAAGTATAGGATCATTTGGATAATACCAAAGGTGAATCCTAGAACATTTGGAATCTGTAAATAAAAAAGAATTAGCATCGATGTTCAGTTCAACTTTATTAAATAAAACCGCACATAATAAGTTGGAATGCTATATCCATACCGCAATATTGAAGTCACGGAGAAGGAGACCATAAAAGAACCACATGACAGCACTAAGGGTGAGTGCCACTGATAATAGGATTGGCATATACTCCACGCTCTTTGTTTTAATCACTTGCCGCTGTGAAAAAGAATATTAATGATTAGAAACTCATAAGGTTTTATTAATTTTCTCATAAAAATAATATTTGTTTCTTATGCACGCGTACTTACCAAAACTCCCAATGGTGCTACAAAAACACATAAAGAAAACACAAGGCAAATCCATCCAACTATCACCGATCGGTTAATTCCACTTGCAAGAAACTGAGTGAGGGCAACAATCAATCCAAACCCAACAACTATCAACAACACGATCAATTTGATGCTCTCCATCTGCATAAATAATAATGTTTAGCCTTCTTCCTCATTTAAAAAATCCTATAATATATGCTCATAAAAATGATCAGATCGATATACGTACTTTGGCCTTCTTTGGGGCGTAAAAGAGAAAGAAGCAAATGTAGAACCCTTGAATGAAGCATCCAACCGAGTTGATGGTGATGAGAAGCATGGCATTGGTCTTGAGTAATGCGTAATATATCCAAAGCATTGCACTGAACAAGCCGACCACGTATGGTACTGATTGAAACCCTTCTGTTGATTTCTTCTTGTAAATTTTATAAAACGTAGGCCTGTGTATTTTTCCTCAAAATGTTAGGGAAAATGAACTTAACAATTTCTAGTGTATCAAATTTGCCACTAAAATGTTACATAAAAAATGACTTAAGGGACTTACAGTGGTGAAAGAAATACCATAAACGAAACAACATTGCCTGCAGATATTGAAGAAGCATAATGTTAGCAACACAATGTGGAAAACTAAATATGTTCGTCTGAAGTTGTGCTTTTATAACATAATTTAAGTATACATACCAAGAAGGCCAAATGCAAGAGTTAGTTGAGCCAAGTTTGCTGCCATCTTCTTTTGTTGATTAGCAAGACACCTATCTCTCTTAGTCTCTCTCCTTCCTCTTTCACAAACCAAGTTTTCTTTTAAAATTGCTATTTTGAGCTCTTGTTAGTTCTGATGAATGGTATCTAAGTGGTGATTCTTTATATAGGGAAGTGGGGATGCTTGGTTGTTCAGGTTGGTGGGTCCACCCTTACATTGAAATGGCAACCAACTTTAATTTGAGGCCAAACATATTCTATGTTTTTTTTTTCTTTCTAGGCTCTAATCAATATTAAGAGTTTTTAAGCATTTTATGATCCATTACAAATTTTCGATCTCATTTGATAATTATTGGCTCATAAGCTAATTGTTAGCCGATGAATAAAGTATGTTTGACAAAACTTAGATTATAAACACGTAGAATAAACATTAAAAGTATTTTATTTTTACTAGTGTGAAATAGTTTTTGCATGATACATTACCAAAGGTTGACAGGATCTGA
>JARYMX010000057.1:0-56264 GCA_030169165.1 Centaurea solstitialis | reverse complement strand
GACTCAACAAAGGTTTTGCTCGTCCGTTGATTTTAGAAGTCTATAAGTACGTAGTAACCATCGCATATCTTACAAACCATTTGACACCAACGGGTATTTTCCAACTAAAGTTTATCTGTGCATTTGCATCGACGGATTATCAACATGGTTAACAAAGTGAAAGTCCTGTTTATAGTGTTAGTTTATTGGCATTTTTCGACAAGTCACAAATGGCCGGAGAATTTCCATAACCCGCTCATACTCATAAAATATCGACAACCCGTACTTATAGAAAACTCCAAGTTGAAAAGAAGATTTACACTCCATAAGAGGGAAAAGTCTGCACAAGAACTTTAGTTCAATTGTAATACAAACGTATTTAGTGATTTCTCTAATTATATATATATATATATAGGGGTGGGTTCAAATGTGAACCACTTTTTGGTTGTAAACGTGAGGACAGCCGAGAGCGCGACACGTGACGGATGATTAGGCGCCACGTCAAGTCCACGGCGGATGACTAGGCGCGATTCATGGGGGGCATTGAATTAAAGGGGGGACCACACTCAAAGCCGCCTTTATGGACTAGTCTCCGCCACGTGTCGCGCTCTCTGTTGTCCTCACGTTCACAACCAAAAAGCGGTTCACATTTGAACTTTCCTATATATATATATATATATATATATATATATATAGACCGATTGGAGTCAAGGTATTATAATCATATTGAAACCATTTTCAATTCAAACTTAAGATGTCACTGTTAAAGCTACAAATATCTTCTAAAATCTGATCAAAACACTACCAACCGGACACTACTAAAAAATATTTACCGACGATCGTTACCGACTGTTGTTACGAACTTCTTTCCGATAGTCTACCGATTGTTTCTTTTTTACTTTATTTTTTAACTAATTGTCGGAAAACTGTCAAAAAACAACTGAAAAATCGTCGGTAAGCTGTCGGAAATCCGTCGGTAAATGTAAAAGTCAGAAAGCAATTGTTAAAAGTCATCGGCTGAACCGTCGATAGTTTTTATCGACCAGCTTTTAGCGACGCTTATTTTATCGAAAATGGTCGTTAAAGGCTTTTTTTTAGTAGTAAGAATAGGCTAAATATTTATATACAACCGTTTTTATTAGGGTTTATTACATGGGAGTGTATCGAACTTGTCACGTTTTTTCATTGTATGTACCCACCTTTTAAAATTGTCATTGTATGTACCGAACTTACTAAAATTGTCATTGTATGTATCCAACTTTATCAAAAACCTACCATTTAATGTATCCAACTTCTCACGAAAGTGTATCCAAAATACACACAATGGTAATTTTTTTCAAGTTTAGTACATACAATGACAATTTTAAAAGGTGGGTACATACAATGAAAAAACGTGACAAGTTCGATACACACCCATGTAATAAACCCTTTTTATTAATGCTGTAATGGGTTTGTAGTCTTGCACTACAAATGCACCATCTCAACCCCCCCCCCCCCCAAAAAAAAAAAAAAAAAAAAGTCCACCGTTGGCCTATGTTTTTCCAGCGATGATTGAGTTTCATTATACGTGTTCCATTAATTGGACGATAAACCAGTTTCAAGAAAACGGAGATGCATGTATTCCATTTTTTCAAGCGATGACCGATTTTTTTTTTTTTTTTTTGCAAATATTATTTTGAATTCAAAAGAGAAAAATGTTTCTTACAACAAGATAGAATGTTTTCTTACAAATAGTATTTCGAATATAAAGAGATAAATGTTTCTTAGAATAAGATAAGTGTTTTTTTTTTTTTTTTTTTTTTTTTTTTTGTGGAGAATGCATAAACAATTTTTTGATCTTATAATTCTTGCTTCATCACCATTGTTGTTGACATGGAACGTCTTTCTAGCCTTAAAAATTGGACCAATCCAACTCGAATGAACAAAACAAACTAGCTTATATAGGTCTTTGATTGTTCACGATGTTATTCTCCTTTAATTCTAATTAATGGATCAAGTGTCTGTTACGTGCTTAGTTGATCAATTATATACCCTAAACTCATAGCTAATAACATATCAAAATATGATGCCCTTTGGGCTTATTGATACCCCATGTGGTCTTACGGGCTATACATAACTAGGACTGGCCCTACTAATGGAAGGGGATGTGATAATAAAAAATCTATATAATCTTTCAAAAAAATATAAAACACAATCCATTATAGCTTTATTGGCTTTATTTTGTGAAAGATAGAAAATTATTAAGGTAATCCAACTGAATCCTATAATTTAGTGATGATTCATGAAATCTATAATGAAAACAAACAATATGACGGGTCTATTAGTATCTGAAAAGGGGGAAAATAGAACTTTTGAGAGACCACTAGACCATATTAAAATTAATAATGAGGTAAACAAAAAAATAAATGATAGTGACAAGGCACACTAACAATAATTGGGGTACCTAATTTAGTGGACGACGTTGCTTTTGAACCAATAGAAAAATAATGCACAACCTTTTGCATTCCAAATCCAAGGATAAAATAAACAATGCATATTTTTACAACAAAAGCTGTTAAAAACATCTTTACCCAAGATCCATCTATACGTGTGCATCTAAGCAATATTCTCACTTTATGGGAAAATTTTCTACAAAACCATAATACAACTAAATTGATCTAATAACCGTTTATTTTTGGTTTTTTTTAGAACCGCAATTTTATTGAAACACCAAATGAAACGGACTAGCAAGGCGCTAGCCCGGCAACACCGAAAGAGCAACACGGAAAATTAACCAGCATCATCAAACCAACTAACAGAACTGCCACAAGGTTTCCTCGATCTAACCCATAAAAAAGCCTCAGGGGGTGTTTGGTTCGCTGGAATCCTTGGGAATCTGGGGGAATTGGAATCCAATTCTCAGGGATTCCCATGTTTGATTGGCTTTTGAGGATGCAATTGGAATCTGCATGAGGGAATGAATTCCATCAGATCAGGGATTTTAAAATCTTTCAACATATGGAAGGAATTCATATTCCATAGACTTAGGAATTTGACAGAGTACCTTTTTACCCTTCAAATCATTGATACCTTCTAAGCACATATATAATATATATATATATAATATGTATATAGAGGAAAAATCAAATACACACCAAGTAATTCGTAAACACTTACACACCAATCTAAACCATTGATTTACCATTGAATTTTTGAGCTGACGATGCATAAATATTGGGGGTGTTTTGATAATATAGCTATGGCAACTAACAATTTGAAATTTGAATTATTAATAGCCTTTAGTTAATAAAATTCATAATTTTAGGAAGTAAATCTCATATGCAAATTGGTGTGTAAGTGTTTACGAATTACTTGGTGTGTATTTGATTGTTCCTCTATGTATATATATATATATATATATATATTATAATATATGTATATTATAATTTATATATTATAATATTATATATATTATATACCTCTATACATATATAATATTAGATATATTATAATTTATATATATAACCTATATACAATACTTCCTGCCAACCAAACAGAATATGGAATTGGATAAAATTCCTTCAGGATTCCAATTCCTTTAAAAACATTTCAACCAACCAAACGCCACCTCAGAATTTATATAGCAACGCCATTCTCAATGGTAAGAAGTCTTTGCTGTTGAAGATACATTCATTCTTTCCAATCCATATTCCTCGATCTAATAACCGTTTTTCTTTCGCGTTTACGTAAGTTGTTAAGTTTGCAACATGAATAAAATGTGGTCTTCTTGACGTTAAAAAAAAAGATAGTGGTGGATCAACTATCTCGAGCGACTTTTTTATTTTTATGGTTGATTTCAAAAAGATATTGAGAAAACTATTGAAGTTGCTCTAATTATCCTTTCCACTCTTTCAGGCAAGTTTCTTTTTACAAGATAAAAAAACATCATTAAAGTAACCCGACTTAAACTAATCTTAATAAGTGATGACCGATGAAATTTTAGGATTAAGAGAAACAAAAGATCTGCTTGGGATAATGGGATTTGCCGAGGTTCTTTAATTAATGTGACTGGTATATGCATATATAAATGGCAAGGAGCTATATAATATTATCTAATAAAACGTAAATAGAAGTTTTAAAACCACTATGGAGCATATTAAATTCAAGAGGAAAATGGATAAATAAGCCATGAAGACAAAGCACTTTAACAATGATTGGGGCACCTGAACTTTGGTGGAAGACGTTGCATGATGCGAGGCTTTTAGACCAATTGCAAAATAATGCACTACCTTTTGCATCATATATAATGGTTTGTGATTTGTCCAAGTATATATTTAAAAATAAACAATACATATTTTTACAATTAAAGCTTTCTAAAACATCTTATCCATCCTTATGTGTTCATCTACACACTCACTTTTATATAATTGTTTTTGTCATCTAGTCATTGTATTCTTGGGTCATTCAATCCCAAAGATTGGGTTTAAGGCCATCTAGTAGTGCATTGGTAGCTTGATCTTGATTATTGTGGTTATAAAAAATTAGTTATAATTTTTTGGGTCATTTAAGGCCCTCTTATATTTGCAAAAAATAAGCTATCTTATAAAAAATGGGAAATGGGAAATGGGAAGAAGGTAAATACAAATTTTTTATATGGGTTTAACGGTTGTTGCTTTTTCAATCGTGGAAGTGGGAAAAAAACAAAAATGATACTCTTTGACTTGTTATTTGATCGAAGAAGACCAGGGGGTAAAAGGGGGAGAACAAAAAACAACATCTTGCAAAAAAAAAGTTGTCACACTTGTCAAAAAAAAAAGTTACAATTGTCAATAGATATAGCAAGTCCGTCAACAAAAATGTATGTGAATTTGTTTATTAATAACTAGGTTTTATCCCGTGTAATACACAGGGTAATTTAATTAAAAAATTATACGAGTAATTTGAGAGAGATAGAAATAAAATAGATAGATTAAAATATTTAAATTGATAGAGATAAAATATTTTGAATCTAAAATAGTTGAATTAATAGGTTGGAGTTTAATATTTAATAGGATAAAGTTTAATAATTTTAAAATAAAATAGATGAATTAATAGGTTGGAGTTTAATATTTAATAGGATGTGTGATAAAATGATATATATATATATATATTATATAGGATGTAGTTTAATCTATCTATATATAATAAAAGAGTAACTGGTTTGACACGTGTCGCACTCTGAGTAACTCATTGACACGTGTCGCGCTCTGGTGAGCCATTGCCACATCATATGCATATGTGTCATATGTTGACACATGGCATTGATTCAAAGTTTAAAACTATTAAAAATTAATCCAAAATTATCTATTAAATATAACAAACTTTATCTCTATCTATTGGTATGAAGTCATCTATATCTCTATCTCTCTCCCTATATCTCTATCTATTGGTATGAAGTCATCTATATCTCTATCTCTCTCCCTAAATTGATATTTAAATACTAAGCATTAAATTTAACAAACTTTATCTCTATCTATTGGTATGAAGTCATCTATATCTCTATCTCTTTCCCTAAATTGATATTTAAATACTAAGCAGATTCAACAAAAACCGTATAAACCTTACCTTTTCCATTTTAATTTTTCAAGTTCCTCCATTACTCTTTTTGCAAACGTCTTAGGTAAGTTCGTCAACCATTTTTTCGAAGAACATTCATGCATAATTTTTTTCATTATTTGTTTTTGCAATTATTTGAAGAATGGTAAGAAAATTTGTGTCATTGTTTTCTTATGATGAACTAAATCATATGGTTTGATTTTCTCCTGATTTACTTTTTTTTAGTTTTTTGATTTACATCAGTAGAAGCATAACTAAGTTTTCTTCTCCACATTATATTATAATTTATATTTGTATTCATGTAATTAATTAATAAACGTCATCAAATAGAAAATAAATATTTCATTTTAAATATAATGAAGATAATCATTGAGTTTTAATATAATAGTTAATTAATATTTTTATGACAAATTATTGTTAAACGTATCCATTATTATATTTCAATCCAAGTACACTTTTGTATGTATACCTTTCTCTTTATATGTGAAAGTATATTAACGTCATTTTAAAGTCAAAGATAGTTTATAGTTTGATCTATAAAATGTCTTTGTTATATTTTCGTTGTTGCTAATTTGATATCAATTGAATTAAATTAAAAATAAATAAAGTTTGTATTTTTTTTAATATAATTAATGTATTTGATAGAAAATAATATTGATGTTAAAAGATCAATAGCACAACAATTCATATTTGTAATATAAGGTTTTTGGCATGACTTAATTTCTTGAAATTATCCCGTGTATTACATGGGATCAAAACTAGTATTTAATAAATTTTGAATCTAAGATAGTTGAATTAATAAAATCTAAAATTATATATATATATATATTATATAGGATGAAGCTTAATATTTAATAAATTTTGAATCTAGAATAGTTGAATTAATAGGTTGGAGTTTAATATTTAATAGGACAAAACTTAATAATTTTAAATTTTGATAAAGTTTAATAATTTTAAATTTTGAATCAGTTAATATTTAATATGATAAAGTTTAATAATTTTAAATTTTGAATCAGTGTCATATATCAACATATGACACATGACACATATGCATATGATGGGGGCATGGGGCAAATAGTGACAAGTAAGTAAAATGAATCTAGACTAAAAAAAGTATCTAGGTTCATGTTTTGGCGGGAAAAATAGAAATTTCGCTCACCGGAGCGCGACACACATACAAGAAACCAACAACTCCAACTTGGACTATAAACATGAATAGAATCATCATAATCATATCATCATGTGTAGGAAAAAATAAAAATTAAAGAGCGTTTGATTAATTACCTTTGTGTGTGTATGTGTAATTGGTAGTGACTTAATTAAGAGAGTTGCAGCAATTGATTGAGATTGAGAAATTGAAAGGGGTATTTATAGATTGAGATTGAGATTGAGATGTGTGTTTTTGGATTAAAACTGTTTAATTTAATTATGTAGAGGATTTTTGAAAGTGGTATTTATCTTTACATTAATTTATTTATTGTTTTCATATTTATCTATAGTTTAGATTAAAAAATGAAAATTTTTAAAGAGGTTGAGTATATTTTTTTGTTCCAACATGTATGGAATTTTCTTAACAATTAAGAAAATAGGAAAGGTAAGATTTTTCAACTTTGGAAAACTCTTAGAAAATTGTACTTTGAAAATAGAGAGAATATTTATAATTCTTTATATCACCAATTAAAAATAATAATACGTCATGATTATATTAAATATTACACAAATATATGTAGAGGATTTTTTAAACCGTTTCATTTAATTATGTATTTTTGAAAGTGGTATTTATCTTTTACATTATTTTATTTATTGTGTTCATATTTATCTATAGTTTGGATTAAAAGATTTGATTTAATTATGTAGAGAATTTTTTAAACCGTTTGATTTAATTATGGAGAGGATTTTTGAAAGTGATATTTATCTTTTACATTATTTTATTTATTGTTTTGATAACCGAAACCGGCTATCCAGAACGCGACATGTGGCAATTTGGCTTACCAGAGCACGACACGTGGCAAATCAGTTACTATTTTATTATATATAGATATTAAAATATATTTTCGTCGTGTTAAAAGTCTGTCGATAAAAAAATTATTAACTACAATAAAATACTTTTGCTGGCAACTTATTGAGTTACGTATAGGCATAGAAGCAATCCCATGATCACTTGTTACACATACTCAATGGTGCTTTTGCAACAACATTATATGAAGTTGTCTCTAAAATAAGTGATATTATCGACTCCATAGTAGACAAATTAATCTTTTAGATGGATGATAATTTATAGATGTAATTAGAAGAATTGAAAAAAACATGGTTGAGTGTTGCATTTCACCCTCTTCTTGTCTCCCGTATATAATTCTTCTTTGATGATAACTTTTGGCTACCCTTCTAGTGAAATGTGCGGCGTTTCCAAAAAAATGCTAAATATACTTTTGGCGGTGGTTAGAGAAATCCGACGATAAAAGAAACTTTTACCGACGGTTTATACAAATTTAGTCGGCATAATTTCCTTTTTGCTGGCGACATTTTTATTTTGACAAAAGCTTAAATTTTTAACCAGTACTTTCATCTTAGTCACCGGAAAATTACTTTTATATATTGGCGGACTTACCAAGCTTGCCGGAAAAATGCACTTTCTTGTAATACATAATTAACTTGTCATCAGGCTAGCAATACACGTACATAGTTATTTGTTTGGTCAAAGAGTCCTCCAAAAATATATAAATGGGTGTTGTTAAATGGATCTTTTTAGCCTTTCATGCATTCACATAAAAGTATACACCTATACTGAATCCCTTATAAACATTTACTTTTCATATTTACTACATGTGAGTGGTGTATTTCCTCTTCTTTCTTCCTGTCTGAAAACCATGTAAATTTCTTCTTTTATTAGCTCGGTTTCCCTTACCGAATTTTCCGTTTCAAAAAAAATAAATAATAATAATACGATTTCATTAATATAGTACTGGAGAAGTATATATATATATATATATATATATATATATTACACTTAACTAAACTAACTAATACGTATTTTATCGATCGTTAATTACTTCCCCATTTGCGATAGGTGTCCCTTCGACTCGGCCAGGTGCCATTTCTCATGTCACCAACCCATCTAATTGCTTTTAGAACGTACCACAGTCTCCTAATTGATTCCTAAAATTGGGTGGCATTATACACTGCCCTGAGTGGCCAGGATATATAATTAAACATATAAAAATCTAAGATTTGTTTGGATAAGCTTATCTAAACATAAAGAGCTTATTAATGGAGATCTCTTTTATTAATGAAGGTCTACCACAAGTGAGGGAATGGAGCTGCACTTTTACACTTTTCCTATTGTTGTGTGATCTTCAAAAATAGTAAGTGAAGACACACCCACCCCACCTGCATATTCATTTCAGCATCATAGGATTGCACTCAAACATGATATATAGAAACACAAAGATTCATATATATATTTATATATATATATATATATATAGAGAGAGAGAGAGAGAGAGAGAGAGGAAAGTTCAAATGTGAACCAGTTTTTGGTTGTGAACGTGAGGACAACCGAGAGCGCGACACCTGGCGGATGACTAGGCGCCACGTCAGATCCACGGGGGATGACTAGACACAATTCATGGGAGGGCATTAAATTAAAGAGGGGGAACACACTCAAAGTCGCCACGTGTCGCTCTCTCGACTGTCCTCACATTCACAACCAAAAAGTGGTTCACATTTGAACTTTCCTCTATATAGGGGTGGGTTCAAATGTGAACCACTTTTTGGGTGTGAACATGAGGACAACCGAGAGCGCGACATGTGGTAGATGACTAGGCGTCACGTCAAGTCCACGGCAGATGACTAGGCGTGATTCATGGGAGGGCATTGAATTAAAGAGAGGGACCACACTCAAAGCTGCCACATGTCGCGCTCTCAGTTGTCCTCACGTTCACAACCAAAAAGTGGTTCACATTTGAACTTTCCTCTCTGTCTCTCTATATATATATACATATATATAGAGGAATAATCAAATAAAAACCATTTTTTTTGTAAAAACCCGTAAAAACCGACTAAAAAATAATTTTTTTTAGGATTTTTTTTATCAAATACTATGATATTAACTATTGTTACACATATATATTTTTTCATAATGTAAGTATCATCCATGAAAAAATAAAATTTTTATTCATATTATGAATCGAAAATATACAACATTTTTATTCATATTATGAAACAAATTCATGGATGATATTCATCTTATGAAAAAAAATATATGTAAAACAACATATCAATTCTAACATTTGATGGAAAAAAATTCTAAAAAAAATTATTTTTAGTCGGTTTTTACGGGTTTTTACAAAAAAGTGGTTTTTATATGAAGGCTATATATATATATAGGGTCAGGTTCAAATGAGAACTCATTTTTCATTGTGAACGTGAGGACAGTTGAGAGCGGGCCACATGGCATCGCAGTCTGAATAATCATGTATTATGCAGACTGCATAACACATTGCATAATAATGAGTCATGTGTTATGCAGTCTGCATAATACATGATTATTCAGACTGCATATGCCACGTGGCCCGCTCTCAACTGTCCCCACGTTTATAATGAAAAATGAGTTCTCAGCCGAACTTTTGTTTATATATGTATTCTTGAATATATGTGAGAGCTGGTTATTATTATGTAGTATTTGTCCTTTTAAGGTTTGATATAAAACTCTATATGAAAATGAGGTCTAAAGTCGTGAACTAGACTACGTACATGAGACACATTAAAATGGAATAAAGTTAAAAATGCAAATTATGAAAATCTGATAAATGTCGGGAGCTCCGAGTGATGAAATTAGCGCGTGACGGTTTCCATTGAGACGAATCGATCCATTAAGGGTGCGTTTACTTATAGAAAAAATTTCCACGAAAAATGAAAATTTAGAAAACTTGTTTACTTGATTCAATTTAGAAAATTAATCTTTTTCAAAAAATAAAATGTTTTTATGCTTTTTTTTACCTTTTCCTAAAAATATAGGCCCGATTAAAGTTTGGACGTTTTCCCATGGGCTTGTCATTCTTCCAATTGTTGTTTCAATTTTAAGGAATGCTTTCTCCGACCCGACGACATTGTTCTATGAGATTCTTGAATAGATTTTTTTTAAAAAAAAATTTCAAACTGAAAAACCAAAAGTTAAAATCTTTAAAAAATTTTGCATTAAAGTTCTCCAAAGATTCCCCATTAAAAAAATTCAACATTAATTATAATTTCAAAATATGATTGCTCTTTAAATATTTATTTTCAAAGTTCTCTTTTTTTCTTTTAGACCGTAAAAGAAAGATATTTTTAAAGTTCTCTATTGGTGCTCTTACTTAATAATCATTTTTGGAGCAAATTATCAACTTAACATCATTGTATTCTTTATTTTTTTTTTTCTTCATTTTGAAGAAGTTGCTAGAGATTAGCTTATTGGACGTTCTAGATTCTTTAATCGTTTAACGTAGATAATAACCGTTTCAAAAGAAAAAAAGATAATAACCGATATAGATGCCCATATATCCGATAGATTTAGTAAAAGTTAGACACGATCGATGAACAAATCTTAGCCATATTATATCATGTGAAAAGGAACAGAAGAAAGTATGATTGGATGAAAAAACACTCCTTATGACATTGTTGACATCACCCACTTAATTTGGATGATCCTTCCTAGTTGATGGATCAAGCAAAAAATAATGTTTCAAAAGAGCATAGTTCTTCCATTCATTTCCCCCTTCTTTTATTTACTCTAAGTGGGTTCAAAAGTTTTGCTTTTATATTGTTTTTTCTCCCTACCATTCATGACAGCTTCTTGCATTCTACTACTGTCACCTTAGAATATCTCAGAAATCACATGATCTAAAGCTCTGTTTCTTTTGATTTGCCAAGTCATTAAGGGTAGGATTAAAATCCATGGGACAACATATACATAAAGTTTTTATATATGTGTCATTTTAATTGTCTTAAGTAAAAAATTTAATACTATTTTTTGTATAAAAATGTTTATTCTATTATGTTTAACTTAATAGATTACATAAATTAATCAAAATTTTAAAAGATATAAACAATTCATTAGGGATAAATTAGTCATTTTATTTGTTCCGTTATGTTCAATTCTTTCTTACCAAAAGCTTAACACCTATCATCTCCTATTCTATTATATCATGTCTAGTTATGTCATATCTTACCCGGATACCAAATGTACCTTTAATGGGATAAACATGCAACAATACAACCTAGAGATGGACATCCCGCCCGGGCCCGGCCTGAGCCAGGCAAAAAGCCCACCCGGCCTGACTAAGGCCCAAATATGGCCCGTCAGGCCCGGCCCCCTGGGATGTAAAATATATCTCTTCTCACCATCGGGCTGTGTTTCGGATGTTTTGAAAGCCCGGCCCGCCCCGAGCCCAGTGGCCCGAAAGGCCCGGTTCAAGACCCGAGCTCGGCCCGGCCCGGTTGAGTGGCAAAATCGTAATAATAATAAAACTATTAATATTGAGTTATTTAATTTGAATGCATCTTAAATTACTATAACTATAATAAATGTATTTTTTAGTGTATTTGTTTTATATAATTTAGTTTGAGTGGTGTAAAATAAACTTGTTTATGGATTTAGGTTTATAAAATAAATTTAAGAGTAAATTACATATTTGGTCCCTGTGGTTTGGTTGTTTTAACACTCTGGGTTCATTTTAGAAATAATTATAGATTTGGTACTCATGGTTTGCATTTTATAACACTATGGGTCCCTGAGTTCTAACTCTGTTAAGTTTTTCTGTTAAGTATGTAAGCAAAAGAGGTATTTTAATCATTATGCATTTTCTATTATTTTCTATTAAATCAAAGGACCAAAAATATAGTTACTCTATTATATTAATAAGAAAATAATAAAAAAAAAAACTTTTTTTCACTTCCTGTTCCTTAACCCCCCACCTGCAACTATTCCATCACCACTTCCCATCTACCTCCACCACTTCCCACCCACCTGTAACTTAACTACAAGAAACATTTTTTCTTCAAGATTTGCGACCACCACACATCTCCGTCTTCACACCGCCGCCTTCGCCGCCGTCTGCTTCCATACCCGACCACCGACGACTTTGTTCTCGTTCCTGGTTCTTCGACATTGCCTTCATCTCCATCCTCGTTTTCATATATATATATATATATATATCTTGAAATCATTAGGGTTTCAATTTTTTTTTTCCAGATCTAGGTTTAGCTTCCAGATCATCATAGCTTTATGTTTCAATTTCTTAGGTTTCATTGATCTAGGATTTTTTTTCAGATCTGGGTTTTGTTTCCAAATCTAAATAATTTTAGGGTTTTGATATTTTCGATCTAGATTTTTTTATACGGATGTTCTTAACTTGTATAAATATCTATGGATTTTTTTTGTGGTGATGATAGTGGTGGCGGTGGGTCGTGGTGGCAGTAGGTGGCGGTGGGTCGTGGTGGTGACGGCGGTGGCAGTGGGTTGTGGTGGTGACGGCAGTGGCAGTGGGTTGATGGTGGTGGGGGATGATGTGGGTTGTTGGTGGTGGTGGGTGGTTGTTGGTTGTAATTGGGTGGTGGTGATGGGTGGCTGTTGGTTGTAATTGGGGGTGGTGGTGGTAATTGGTGTTGGTATTGGGTGTTGAAGATGGAAAATCAAATTAAGAATAAAAGTTAATTAAAAAATTAATTTTTAAAAGACCAAAATACACTTGTACTAAATCTATTTAACAAAAAAACTAACGTAGTTAAAACTCAAGGACCCAAAGCGTTATAAAATGCAAATCACGAGTACCAAATTCATAATTATTTCGAAAATGGACCTAGAGTGTTAAAACAACAAAACCACAGGGACCAAATATGTAATTTACTCTAAATTTAATTTATAGTTTATACTTTAAAATTATAAAATAAATCTAATTTATATTGTATATTATCATTATTTTTTTGTAAAGGGTTTCCGGGCCTTTGGCCCAGACTAATCTCTTGGCAATGCAACCGACCGCTAAAGCATGCAGCCCTGTAATTAAACTCAGTGGCCACAAGGGGGATTGCAGGGATCGAACCCAGGTTGAGAGCTATGCCCACCCCAAGTGATTACCACTACACCACACCTTGTGGTTTTATATTATCATTATAATTGGAATTATAAAATAAATGTAGTTTTATAAGTTAGAAAAAAAATTAAAAATTAAAAATAATTGCTTCTTCAATGCCCGGTCCAAGGTCCTGTTCAAGGCCCGAGCTTTAATATCTGGGCTTTTTTCACATATAACAGGCCCGGGTATGGAACTCAAGGTCCGACCCAGCCTGAACCCGGTCAAACTAAGACCCGAAAAGCCTGATCTTTATGATCGAGGCCCGATCAAAGCCCGGTCCGGTCTAACTTTTGCCCACCTCTAATACAACCTGGATATACATATACGACAATATACGTTATTTAATTTGATTGCCAAGTGGGATGACCTATGCATGTTATATATAGTATACTTCTAATCATTGGTATAATTAGATATTTTGAAAATTGTTGCATTATAAAGTATAGATTGGAACGATGATCATTTGGTACGTAGTGGATAATCTTTTTTGCCATTTTGTCCATTTGCTTTCTCTAATATGAGTTGATTTGATGCATATGGATAGTGTTAATTTGCTTTTGGCTTATGGAGTTGGTCATTGTTATTATATGTTCAGCGCGTTCGTGAGAGTGGAGAGGAATCATAAAAGAATGTTTGGATTGGTTTTTATGAAGCACGTACACGGTACACTCACCGGTTTTCATGAAGTATACATATTTATATAATTAAAAGAGTTTGATACTGTTTCAATTTATAATTGATCAAAACTGATTTGAAAATTGCATAGATATTTTTTAGAATAGTTGAAATATAGTTTGGAAGTGACCAACATAATTTATGATGCATAGGGTTTGAAAGAAAGTTTTTAAATGAAGTAAAAGTCAAAATATTTTAAATCTTGTTTATTAAAATTGTTTTTGTGTGTCTAAGATGTTCCCTGGTGTGAATGTTCTTCTCTGGCCTCTAGCAATCAAACTTCACAAAAAGCTTGATTTTGGATGTTCATGAATTGAACATTTTTGATGGACTACAAATTGACACTTTGACTTTAATTGCATTTGAGCACGTTCTAGATTTCTTATGAAGGTAATTTGTTTTCTTTAAGCTCTGTGTTATTCCATCATATATGAGAGTGACTAGTTGTACAATTACTTCTTTCTAAGCTGAGTAATATTCTGCATAAAACTTTGTTTATAAGAGCATCCATAATGGTGGAACCTTCAAAAACCTCGGTTACCATATTTTTTCTTGCCACATCATTGACACCTCAACAAAGAAAAACCTCAATAAAACTCCACAATGGCGGTTATTACAAAAACTTTACTTTCCATATTTTTGAAATTTTAAAATGGTTAAGAACTAACAAGCATGTACCTAAGTTCCAATAAGAACATGTGACTAGACAATAACCTTTATCCTACAGTGGAGGTTCCTGTAAAACCTCACGAAGAATCCCAAGAGAAACCTCCATTGTGGATGCTCTAGTTTCACCACTAGTCATGACTAACTGACTATCAATTTTTATATAGGAGTTATGAATCAACACTTGACTTGATAAAAATGTTAACTCTTATTAACAAACTCTATTGCATTTTAGTCAAATATGAAAACCACTCCTCTCAAAAACTAACATTTTTTGACTCCTTGTCCTTGAATTACTAAATTATAGTCATTTTCATCCAAAATATTCAATAAACCTCGTGAACTAACATTTCGCTCGATCTTGCCATAAAATTAAAAATGCATTTTATTTTATTTTATGGCAATATTACATAGAATTGCACTTCGACGTACAGAGTTGCTATAACCTTTTTCTCTCTCTCTCTCTCTCGGGCTAGTGTCTTAATTACTAGGCCCGTTTTGTTATTAAATCACCGTTCAAAAAAAAGACCAATTACATCTCAAGGAAAAGTTACTATAATACCACACACAACATATAATATTTATGAAACTTTCTTCAAGGAAATAAACATCTATAAAATTACAAATTCGCCAAAATCAACTAGTTTCGTGTAGACTCGAAGTGGATGAGAACACAAGTTTGAAAATCGAACAAGTTGATGTTATATAATAAATCTTCTTTGTGAAGAAAAAGAAACAAAAACATAAATATCTGACTTCTAAAACACATCAAACAGATCCATGTACGTGTTGCAAATTCAAGATTGTTTAATGCATGTATGAAAATCAATCAACTAGCAATAATTTGGTAATGCAACTATACTTTTAACCAAATGGCCTAAAAAAACACACGTATACAATTGCTTTTTTTTTTACATCCGTGCTTTTTGGATTTAATCAATTGACTTGTTAAAGTTGAATGTATAAAACATGATACTTTCATCGTGTCACTTTCCTTGTAATGATCGGGATCCACTACTGGTTGTATATCTTACAAAATTTTTTTCTAAATACTCATATTTTTTATGTGTTAAACGTTCTTTTCATAGGTTCAACACGGACCAAATCAATTCAAAAAGTAATTTGATGAAAACTCCATTTTGATTTTGAATTCTTTGTTGTCACATAATAATCTTATGTTAACAATCTCATATTCATGATGAAATGTGAAGTTACACTTTTATAATTTAAACAATACAATCTTGAGAGTTTTAAATTGTGTTAAAAATAAGAGTATGAAATAAATGTGAGTAGCTCAACTGGTATATATTGATCAGCTTGCTCTACAACTGTTATTGGTTAAAGTATACGCCATTAGACATTTCTCCGACTTTAGTTTTAAGGCTCTATTAGATCATATGAAGTATGTACAAGATGCATGGTTTGTACATCATCTAAGGTTATCCAATTGAAAAGAAAACATGATTAGTGGCCATCATTTTTATTTGTCTTAGTATTATAAATGGTAATACCATAAAGTTTTTATAGGATTAAATCTCGGTACCCTCTTCTTCAAAAAATAAAATAACTTGGTTCACCATTTATTTAAAACGTGTGCCTCAAAGGAACTTTCGTGGCTGCGAATGCCTTTCTTTTTTTCAAACACGAGAAGATTTTATTAAAACTAACAAAGAGCTAGAAAGAAAACGAAGCTAAAAGATTTTTCGTGGCTGCGAATGCTTATGTGATCCCATTACCTCCTTTAATTTCATTCCGTAGAAAAGATAGCATTATACGTGCACAGGATTGAAGAACAATTGTGTTACGAAAGGCCTCCTAAAAAGGCAAAACTCTTTAGCGTCATTTCCAATAATTATAAAGTGTATGCCCCCAAGATAGGGTTCTTTAAAGCTTTTTCTCCATTAGTACTAAAGGTTTGAATGAGTGATTTGAATATAATTCAAAAATAAACAACTGCCCATAATTAATACGTGGACAAATAAACTGAAATTTGTTGGCTATCAACGTGTTTTGGAAGACTTATTAGAAATAAAAAACAATTTAGAGTATGAAATCATTTACATGTGTTTATTAACATATCCTTAATAATTCTTCTAGTCAAAATAGAAGTGCAAGATTCAAAGTTTTAAATAGCATGAGGTATGGTAAGGTCAATTCTCTAGCATTAGAAGCTACAACGAAGTTATTAAGTTAACTATTTATGATCAATTGACTTTTGCGTTAAACTGTAGATAAAATTTAAAGCAAAAGTCAACTTTAACTAACTAATATTAACGAAGAAAGTAATTAAATATTTATTTATTTAAAATTCATCGTAAGTTTATATAATAAAATATTTTTTTAAAATTAATTACCGACGTATTATAAATTTTTTTTAATTAATTTTAAATAATTACATTCCGTTGGTAAAATTAAATATGATTCTATATTTTTTTTCTAAAATATGCCGGCAATAGTTTTCGCAATAACAAAATTTCATCGCTAATACAACGTTTTTAGCAGTAAACATCTTCTGTTAATTTTGTAGTGACATGCATTAAAGCGAAGTAAACGTCCACTATCGACTGCATGATTGACAAAAGTTAGCATCAATAGTTTCATAATGCATGATTGGTAAGTCTTTAAGTTGGGAGAGTTGGGTTTGTAATCCGGTGGAAGCCACCTTCTCTTGTAATGCTCTAGCTTCTCGTTAGTTCGTTCTTTCTAATAAATCCTTTCTTTTGCGGTCCAAAAATAATAATCTGCCAAGCTAATATCCTCTGGAATGATATATCCTAATTACTCCTTATTCTAATCTAACTTGATCTTTATAATTGATTTTGCTAGTTATATGTTAATTCCAGAGCTTATAGCGCTACTAAAAAATGTGTATTACCGACGGATTTTTGATGGTTTACCGACTATTTATTTTTTAATCAGTTGTCGGAAAACCATTGGTACAGATCATCGTGAAAACCATCGATAGCTTTTACCGACCAGTTTTTTAGCGACACCGACAACTTACTGACTGTTTCTGCTACCGGTAATACCTTTTTTTGGTAGTGTAATTTAGAATCACAATCTTGTTATATCTTGAGCATGAAATTTTCTGATATTTCTCAGCCGTACAGGTAGATTATTGGAGTTGTCAATTAGAGGACAAAAACGGAAAGATAACTTTTGAAGCCACTAGTGTAAATTGAAAATTAGAAGAGGAAAAAAAAGTAATTAGGGAGCAATAGCAATCGTTGGGTCACCTAAATTAAGTGGACAACGTAAACAACATGACGCCAGGCTTTTGTTCCAATGATAAGCCACTAACTTTGTCTAAGAATTATATTAACAATATAAAATTTTAATGCAAAGTTTGATCAACCTTATATATTTTACTTCTATATAAAATATGTTTAATCACATAATGCATTTGGGTGACAAAAAAACCATATGATAATTGTGATATTTCTGTTACATATTCATTAGACAACATCAATTGATATTTGAAGTCTAACAACTTTAGATTATTTTAGCCAAAAACAGAAGTAATTAACCACGAAAACATGAATAGGAATTAAAGATAGTGTTTATAGCTACATAATATGATGTGTTAATTAGCTCAACTTTGTATTCCATCTACGTACGATAAAGTAAAATAAAAATAGTCATAAAGCGAATGAAACATTGTGAGGTATGCCATGGAAACAAATGCAAAATCTATTTTGAAATCGAATTGCATGTGCTTTTGCTTTCCGATTTATGTACGGTATGTGTATCCTAATTTACTAGTTAGGAATGTTGTGTACATTAACACTTGTCGTGATCAAGTTGATTGTTTCAAAAAAAGAGAAGAACGTGAGGTTGAGTAATTACTAGCACCGAGGATATGGTCGTATGATATTTCACACGTAAAGTCAGATAAGCTTACGAAATAATGCACATCCATTTTTTTATGTTTATTCAAACGCACCCACGACAATGATGGGGTCCTCCAAGCAAAGGATGATAGACCATCTATAATTGCAGATGAGATGGCCAAATACTAGCGGTCCAACACATCTTTATGGATCGGTGTCACGTTGACACAAACTCATTCACTTCCTAGGATTGATGAAAGAATTAAAACCTAAACGACATAAGCAACAAAATTTGGAAATAAATGGGTCGTATACGTGCCTTAAACCCAATTCATGGGTTCCTAGGTGGGTGAGACCAGGGCCGTTTCTAACTATTTGGACGCCCTGTTACACATTGGAAATATAGCGTGACTGAGTA
The DNA here is from genome assembly GCA_030169165.1 of Centaurea solstitialis. NCBI lineage: Eukaryota > Viridiplantae > Streptophyta > Magnoliopsida > Asterales > Asteraceae > Centaurea > Centaurea solstitialis. The sequence goes on along the minus strand of JARYMX010000057.1, from coordinate 37,011 downwards.
TGTTAAATTGTTAATTTTTAAATCAATTTAACAATCATCAATGAACCATTCAACCAAACCTATTATCCTAAGCAAGTAAAAAACTAAAAATTAAAATATAAATTATAGAAAACAACTCTTATTTATGAAAACAAACAAAAAAATAAGATTTTAGTAAGATGTAGGAAATTAAATTTACCTACTGTCGAATCTCTGTCCAGTCCACTTTCCTTTTAATAGAAATTAGGCCACAGAAGTTTTTACGCAAAATATACTTGGGTTAAAGATTAGGCGACCAAAAATGTAATTGGAGGTGGGCCCTTTTTCTTTGGTAGGCCCTGTTCAAGGAAGCCTATAGTACGGGCTAATCGACGGCCTTGGGTGAGACATCTGAAAATGTCACCTCGATGGCGAGGGCAACCCACCCTTTGTTAAGGGACACCTAACGCAACATGCAAAGGAATGAGCAATTGTTGCCATGCTTAATACATGATACCCCTGCAAACTATCTAAACAAGGGTTATGAAATAGGTTCCATGGGATACATGTTAACCAAGGGTTATGAAATTGGTTCCATGGGATACATGTTAGAGTTCCTTTTGGTGTCATTGTAGATTTTTGAGACTCTTAATTTTGGGACCATATATGTAGAATTAGTCGAGGTGCAAAAACACTAATTTAAATATTAAAAATTATCAAATAAAGAACACTTCACGTTATATATAACATAGTATTAGTTAAGAGAATTGGAAAACTGTATTAATTTAATTAGTAATTTTTTTATCAGTCATATATATATATATATATATTAACATCTTATTTGTAATTCATTGTGTAATAACATGGAGTAACTAAAGTTGCTCTACCTCATACTTATGGTTTAGCGTACATTGTCCTACTTGCTTGAGTTTATGTTGGATTTGGATTTATAGGGTCCCGTATCCAGCATTAGTCGTATGGTTGAGGGTACTAAACTGAAAGGGGTATAGGTTGAGGACCGGCATTCGCGACTCGAGGTTGAGGCCAAAGACTTGGTCTATAAAGATTAAGGGTGACGCCTTGTACACAAATGATTCCTTTTGTCCTACTTATTAAACCTTTTGTCCAGAAATAATAACTAAACACAAAATAATTGTTTTATTTTCCCAACCACTCTTATGAATTTCAACACAACAAGCTAAATCCAAGGAATTAGCATGATAAACATGACTACATGAGAGCATCACAAAAACCAAGTTTGATGAAGAAAATAAATTTACAAGGTAAACATGGTTTAAAGAATCAAAAAGAAAACCAAGAGGATTGCCTTACAACTTGGCTATTGACCTATTGTTCATTGATTTGGGTCTCTTTTTATCTTAGCATAGTGTCAAAGCACCATGAATTATTAGATAAAAGTAAATCATGAACCAGATTTTTTAACACCTGGCTCTCTTTTTACAATTATTAAATTATGTTAAATGTTCTTATTGATGGACCCACCACCATCTATCCCTGCCTATATAAAGGAAAGAATCCTTCAACCTTATTTCATCCAGCAAGCAGAGAGCTTAATAGAGAAGTGGCATTTCTTTAAACATAGCAAATTCTTAGCTTTTGAATTGAAGTTACACACAAAGGAGTTATAAATATTTGTATTACCTACTCATCAAAAGAGATGACTGCTAACTTGGCACACCTTACTCTTGCCTTTGGCCTCCTTGGTATATGACTCTCTCTCTCTCTCTCTCCCCATCTCCCTCCCTCCCTCCCTCCCTCCCTCCCTCTCTCTCTCTCTAACCATATATATGTAGTTCATACAATATAGTTTCAATATAATCATATTGCTAACATTTTTCACTATCTCACTTTTGTAGGAAATGTTGTTTCATTTATGGTATTTCTTGCACCAATGTAAGTTTCCTGTGTCTATTTTGTCATATTTTTAGTTCATGCTAAATCTATATTTTGTCTTTAGTTATCAACTTTATATTGAGCTAACTTGTGAGCACTTTTATGTATACACGTATAGACCGACGTTCTACAAAGTCTACAAGAAGAAATCGACTGAAGGATTTCAATCGGCACCTTATGTGGTAGGCTTATTCAGTGCCATGCTTTGGATATACTATGCATTGCTCAAGAGCAATGTCATGCTTCTCATCACCATAAACTCAGTTGGTTGTGTCATTGAAACCTTGTACATAGTTTTCTTTCTCGTCTACGCTCCAAAGAAGGCTAGGGTATGTACTAATCTTTTCTTTACAATTAGATTTAACAAACGCGGTTATCATTGAATTAAGAAGGTTAAACTAACAAAAAGAATGGTTATGCAGATGGAGAGTTTGAAGCTCATTGTACTGCTAATAGTTGTGGGGTTCGGATTGATTGTTGTCCTCACTCAGTTCTTTGCACATGGAGTTAACCGTGGGGTGATAGTTGGATGGATTTGCCTCGTATTTTCTTTATGTGTTTTTGTCGCACCTTTGGGAGTTTTGGTAAGTATGCAAGGATAAAAAAAATAAAAATTGTAATTAAAACTATAAAATTATGTGATCAAAACTATAAAACTATAAAATATACCATCTTATAATATTCATACTTATTTCCTTGCAGCGACAGGTGATCAAAACAAAAAGTGTGGAATACATGCCAATTCTACTCTCTGTGGCACTCACCCTTAGTGCTGTTATGTGGTTCTTTTATGGTCTACTCCTTGGTGACTTCAATATTGCGGTACGACCAAAATAATTATATTTTATTGCCTGCTAAAAGATTGAAGTTGTTATTTTCTTTTGTGTTGAATCTTGTTACAAATTGATTTTCAGATTCCAAATGTACTTGGATTCACCTTCGGAATTCTTCAAATGATATTGTACTTCATCTACAAGAACAAGAAGCCAGTTACTGATGAAAAGACATCCAATTTGGAAGCTAAAATCAGTGAAATGGAGGCACAGAAAATACCAGAATATAAAAACCAGAAAATCATGGATGTTGTGAAGCTGGACACTTCAATTCATTCTGAGATTCTTCCAGTGGTTGCAAAATTATACAAAAATGGGTGTGACCATGTTGGTCATGTAGATGTTGAACCTACGGCTCCCTCAAATGCGCCAAATCACATCATTGAAGTGAGAGCATGAGATCCATAAATCGGTCGACATGGGGTTGATCTTCTGTATTTGATGCATCTCTTTAAAAATACTTATAGTTTTTAACTGTTTCAGATGGAGTTCTTGTCTTTTGCTTGATGCAAAGTTTCTTTTCTTCTCATAACTAACACAAGTTTGATTTTAATTTCTTCCCTAAAATGATATCAATGTAAACATGCATGTTTGAGTTTTCATATATAGTTATACGATGGATTTGACGCAATTAAATCTTCTTTTTTTAGTCTCTACCTCTTAAACTTGATGAATTAAGTAGTTAAAGGTTGTGCCAACCATTTGTTTTCCATATTAATATTAGACCTTCACCTTCTTCTATAGATTCAACACTCTCTCTCAAAAAATAAATTTAATAATTGAAAAGCGAGCACTTTTACATTCTATTCGTCCAAAAGAGAACGCATTATTTCTTTTAGTAATTATCATTATTTCAGATTTAACAATTTTGATTGTAAATCGCAATATTTTTATAATTTTATTATAGTCTTATTAATAGGTATTTTGATTATTACATCAAATATTTGTATTAAGATATTTATAATATCAAATCGTTGAGATTGTTTATAAAGACAAAAGCTAGTGTTTAAAATTGCGAAATTGTTAGAAAAGCAAACACTAAAATCTTTATACATTTTCTATTCTAAATGTTCTTATTGTTCTTCTATAAATATTTCATGTTTAAATCATAGATACGTATATGAGATTCTGAATTCCAAATAAAAATGATAGACTTGTCATGGAGAAACTTTTGTAGAAGGATCAACATAACTATATTTATGAACAATGATTATGAGTTCGTCATCATTTAACTTTATCAAAATTTTCACGAATAAATTAAACATCATAAAGTTTTAAAAAAAAAAAATCATCTTGTATTATACTAAGTAAATTTATGCTTAAAAAATAGTCATCTTGAAGAAGCATGCTTTGCATAGAGTTGAAGTATCTGATGACCAGAGAAAGTTTGTATTCATGAATAGGCAGAGGGTTAGAGTAAAAACAAGTAGTACAATAAAATTGAGTTTATAATAAAAATATATAGTAAGAGTGTTTTATAGGACGCTAGTTTATAGAACCGAACGCAAAATAAGTTTATGGGACGTTTTTGGGCATCGTAACAAGTTTTTTGGGACATTTCCAAGATAAAGTGTCGTATTAGCTAGCTTTATAGGAAGCTTTTGAAAAGTCCCCTTTAAAACCGATCTTTTTTCAGCACACTTGTGTTTTTAGGACATTTTTTCAAATATTGTCCAATAAAATAGGTAATTTTGTTACAAAGTGTTCTAATAAACCTTTTGTGACACACAAAAGCGTTCTAAAAAACTCTTGTAACACTTTTATGTAACACCCCAAAACCCAAACAACAAAACAAGCATAAAATAAATTCCCAGTGATCTAATATGCAACATTCAGAATTCTCGACTCAAAAGTAAAAGGGTTTAATAGCGCATGCGGAACATCCCTCCACAGCTGAGATACTAATTTAGGACAAAAGTACTAACTTTGGTAGGCAACGCTACTCTAACCGTCTACCTTCTTCTTGCCTCTCGCGACTCGATCTTTCCCTGAAAAAGATTTTAGATTTTGCAAACGAGGGTTAGACCGATAGGTCTAGTGAATTCCCTCAAAACAGTTTCAACACTACTAGAAAAGTGGGAAATAGCGACTGCCAAAGCAGTCGGAAACCGGTTTTACTGACTGTTTTCCGACAAAAAACGACCGTTGCTAAAACCTTGGTCGGTAAATAAAGCGACGGTTTTCCGACGACCTTTACCGACCGCTTTCCGACCGCTCTCGATTACCGACCGCTTTCCGACCGCTCCCGATTACCGACCGCTCCCGATTACCGACTGCTTTCCGACCGCTCCCGATTACCGACCGCTTTCCGACCGCTTTCGATTACCGACCGCTTTCTGACCGCTCCCGATTACCGACCGCTTTCCGACGGCTCCCGCTTACCGACCGCTTTCCGACGGCTCCCGATTACCGACCGCTTTCCGACTGTCTCTTTACCGACTGCTGACATTACCGACGTCTTTCCGACTGTTTTTAAAATATGTTTAACACTCTACCGACGGCTGTCAAAAGTCGGTAAATCGTCGGTAATTGGATTTTTATTTAAAAAAATTATTTAAAAAACCATATTCCATTGTATAATCTTCATGAAAATGAAATAATATTCCACAAATTCTACCCAAAAGTTATTTAAAATCCGTACATATATTCGTCCAAATCCATATATCTATATATCCGTCTAAATCCAAATATGTATATCCGTCCAAATCCATAAACGTATCAAATCTAAATCCATGTTATCACAAAATCCTACCGGGGATTACGAGAAGCGGGGTCCTCGGATGGCGATGGTGGGTATCGTCGAGCTAGCATCGCCTCAATATCTTTCAGTCTCTTTGACATCCGGATATTCTCCTCTCTCTCAATTGCTCGCTCTTCTTCTATTTTCTGAAGTTTCTCTTTTAGTTCTCGCACCTACACAAATAAAACCCATAAATGAGTAAATTGACATGTTTTAAACTAAATAACAAAAAAAAAAGAACAAAAATCTAACCTCACTAAAACTAGAACTAGCATACGATCGATTCCCACTTGATGAACCAGTTACCACGTAGCTCCGGATCCCCACAGGTACCAACACCGAACAATCGACCCCTTTTCCTTCCTCTTGCGCAATGTTCCCACACTTCAATATCTCCATGTGGATGGGTGCTCACGTCAGGTCCATACTTTTTGATCATTTCACGTTGATAATCATCCTACGATAAATCATAACAAATTAAAAAGTTGGTTAGCAACCTCATAAAATTTCGATAACATAACAATTATAAATTAAACATTACATTCATGCACGACCTATCTTAAACATGTAACATTATAAATAACGATAATTACTACATCAAATAAACTAATTTATAAACTAACAACACTCGTCTTGCAAACTAATACGAAATAACATATAAACATGTAAAATTATAAATAACCCAAAACAATATACAAAATGGCTTATTCGTCTTGCAAACTAATGAAAAAGTAAATACTAACCACAAATTTTTCGTCCCTTGAGATGTAAGATTGTCCGGTGCCCGACACCGATGACTTCCCCGACCCTTTAGTCTTATGGGTCATTTCAAACAACTCTATAGCGGTTGGTTTACGATGCTCCTTTTGCTCCTAAAAAGTTCAAAAGATTTATTTATTTACCCACTAATTAATAAAAATAAAGTTATAATGCATGATTAAAATTGTGTTAACTTACAATACGCCATCTTCGTTGTACCATAGAGATGCATCCCCCGGTATGCTTAGATATCTTTCCCTCAGGTACCGCCTTTTGGTTGTTTTTCCCAATCTCCACCCTCTTCTTCCATTTGATTGTATTCCATTTCTATATAAAAAAATTAATTAGAAAAATACATTTAAAGTTTACAAATATACAACCCCTAAATTGAAACAAATATTTCTATTCAGATGTGTTAGCATAGAATGAGGAAAATAAGAAAGTAAGGTAAAGCAAAAATCACACACAACGCAATAAGTCAAAAAAACACACAGAAAAAGTGGCACAAAAACACATCCCTAGTCTAACTTTGCCAACCCTCCACCCCCAACCTATTCAACTCCCTTGTGTCATATAGGACTAGCTACAAGTCCACACAAATTTAAATATGAAGATTTCATGTAAATGTGAGCAAACATATTTGACCTCATCCTTGCAAATTTAAATTTTATCGTGTTGAATTCAACAACTCGATAACAACCTAGAAAAAATTCAAGAGAACCACATCTTTGATCATCAAGATAGTGCTGATTGGTGAAGATAAGCTACGATTCCCATTTAAATTCATGTATCAGTATATATGAACTCATAAGAGGATGCAAATGAGCTTGGAATCTGAGATTCCAATAAAATTATAGGTGAATCTGATAGAAATTAATTAGGTTGCTTTGCTAGTTGATTAGTTGTTATCAAAATCTACTCCTCATTATAGTGGTTCATCATCAGTGTGCAAATTTATTATTGGGAATTGACCACTAGTGGTAAATGTCATGGGACACCTTCCTTGTCTTGCTTACTAAGCCAGTGGGTTCTATTTCTTGGTTCAAGAATTAGAGTTCCATTAGCAAATTATAGGATTGATATACTATTTTTATTGTCCTGCCTTATACCAAATGATAAAGAGAGAATTTCATGCTCTAGTAATAATACATATATCACAAGGTTTAGGGCTTAGGCATATTCTACACACAAACATATCGGGTTGGGTAGGGCTGTCTTTTTTTTTTATGGTTGAACCTGGATAACACAAGGTTTGCATCTGTGCGAATAAGCCAATGGTTGTGTGAATAAGCCATAAGTAAACACTATATTTTGGCTGCACGGATAAGCCGGTTAAACAATTAGGCCCATTAAGCCATAAGTAAACAGCCCCTAAGACTATGAATGCCTAAGGGAAGCCTAGAATACAAAATCATTCAGAGTTTTTTTTTAAAACAATTAAGAGGTAACAAGAATTACCAACATTCAGCAACATCAAGTATAAGCTATAATAAGAAAAGACATCCCACCAAAGACAAAACACCAAACAAACTCTATATATTATGTGACAAACAATAAAGAACATTCGGACGCAAATAAGATAAAATATAAAGAACAGAATATCAAAATAGTTCATAATCCTACTTATTATATGAAAACAATAAAAAATATTTGGCAAGTTGTATAAAGATTTCTCTACACATCTTTTTTCCTTGAACACAAATTAAATCCAGGTTCACAATGGCCAACGAACATTATTGACTGTGAACAAAAACAAAAGCATGTCTGCTTTAAAACATCCATTGTGAATATTAACAAGCAAAAGTATCACATATGCCTAACTGAAAATTATGCAGCCTAAAACAACATTCAAGTAAAACAACAATTAAATAAATGTTAAAATCACTTTTAGGAACATAATGCAATTCCAGTAAAATAGCATGAGTACAATGTCAAAAATATTGATGCAATTCAAGGTTAAGCAACAATCTTGAGATACCACCAAGATAGGAACACATGCCACCAGCTAGTTCATGAGATATAACTAATCAGATATCAAAACTTTGATATCAGGGGCTGTTGGTTTACCTCTTAACAATTCCATTAAAAGGCAGCATCTGAATCATTAAGAGGTAAATCCACTTGGCAAAAAAAAACTGCCTCTTATTGGTTCTAAACCCCTCTAAATGGTTTTGTATCCTAAGCCTCCCCTAACCATTAAGAGCCCTAATTTCATTCTCAACAATTATCAAACCACCATATTTCATTTTGCACTATATCAAGAGCCTCTTAATCATCCTACACCAAACCTTTCAGCAACCGCCAAACATCCCCTCTGCATATATAAAAGTATCCCCAGCCCCTCTTGACAATATTAATTATAATTCCACAACATATGTATCATTTTCTTGAAACAAATCAGCAAAACAACTCAAAACATTAAAAAAGCACCAGAATCAAGTGCCACCTAACAAAATTAGGTGGATAGAGTGATTCTAATAACAAAAAACAAGAAAAACATACAAAATCTGACTCTAATTATGGATAGAGTGATTCTAATAACATATCAAAATTCAGTCAACCATCAAAATTCAGAACACTGAACACAATCAACCATCAAAATTCAGTCATTCATTAACTTCATCTTCGAAAACAGTAACTGTAATTCCAATATCATCGAAACAGATAAGCATCCAGTGATTATAACAGATCAAAATGTAAATACAGAAGAATCGCAATGAAATTGAACAAATAACCTGTTGAATTAGAAACAAGTAAACAACTAAAGTTAAAAGCACTTGAAATCGGAACCAATAACCTGTTGAATTTGACAATATAATCACAAAAATACTTTGATTTGATCAAAATTTGAGCTCAAAGTCGATTTCTGAAACAGATTCACATGATTCAACAAAATACATTCAAATTCGTATAAAAACATTCAGATTCACATAATCGATTTCGAAAAACAAAATCACACGGTTCAACGCTTCTACTCAAATCTGAAAACACAGATAATAGAAATTTGAGAAGAGGAACTTACAAAGAGGATATTTGAGATGAATTAATCAAACCTGAAACTGATGCGATGCGATCTGAAGCACAATTCAACAATCAATCGGATGGAGATCGATCGGAGAGGGAGAGACCAAAGCGCAACTAGGGTTTATTTGGGGTTTATTCCAGCCCTTGTTGGCGCACTAATCTGACTGTTCTTAAATTAAGAATAAAAGATTGACAATTTTAGCCCCTGCATTTCAATTTTTATACTTAAATGCTAATTTTACTAATTAACTATCATTTTTAAAGATACCGTTTAATGACCATTACTTATTGTTACTAACATATATAATTACTAACCATTATTTAATTTTATTTTTGTAATTAAGGGTTGTCATTTTATTTTATGAAAATGATGACGAAATTGGTTGTTTATGCGAGATGCAGAGAGATCAACGATATGCTATATGAGCAAAAGATCAAACGAAAAATGAACACGCCTTAGCTTCGTAGATGAACAATATGACGGAATTGGATTCGAGGCGATGGCGATTGGCGGTGGATTTGCCGCCGCCGGTGGCGTAATCCTCCTGTGAGTTGAAATCAATTGATAATCAATTTGAAATTAATGTAATTGAAATCAATATCTTTGAAATCAATGTAATTATTAAAATAAACGGTCGGAAAACCGTCGGTAATCCATAACAGTTTCCGATCGTTTTCCGACAACTCGATAAAAATAAATCAATATTAAATTACTAAAAGAAACGGTCGGAAAACCGTTGGTAATCCGTAAAAGTTTCCGACCATTTTCCGACGACTCGATAAAAATTAAATTACTAAAAGAAACGGTCGGAAAACCGTCGGTAATCCATAAAAGTTTCCGACCGTTTTCCGACGACTTGATAAAAATAAATCAAAATTAAATTACTAAAAGAAACGGTCGGAAAACCGTCGGTAATCCATAAAAATTTCCGACTGTTTTCCGACGACTCGATAAAAATAAATGAAAATTAAATTACTAAAATAAACGGTCGGAAAACCGTCGGTAATCCATAAAAGTTTCCGACCGTTTTCCGACGACTCGATAAAAATATATCAAAATTAAATTACTAAAATAAACGGTCGGAAAATCGTCGGTAATCCATAAAAGTTTCCGACCGTTTTCTGACGACTCGACAAAAATAAATGAAAATTAAATTACTAAAATAAACGGTCGGAAAACCGTCTGTAATCAATAAAAGTTTCCGACCGTTTTCCGACAACTCGATAAAAATAAATCAAAATTAAATTATTAAAATAAACGGTCGGAAAACCGTCGGTAATCCATAAAAGTTTCCGACCGTTTTCTGACGACTCGATAAAAATAAATGAAAATTCAAATACTAAAATAAACGGTCGGAAAACCGTCGGTAATCCATAAAAGTTTCCGACCGTTTTCCGACGACTCGTTAAAAATAAATCAAAATTAAAAAAGTAACCGTTTTCTTGGAAACTCGTCGGAAAGCGGTCGGTAATTACCGACGATTTTTTGCGGTCGGAAATAGCAGTCGCTAATTTCTAGTTTTCTAGTGGTGCAATACAATTCCGACCCGCTGGCCAAATCACAATCAATAATAGCAATACAGATGTGTTACGGACAAAGAAATTTCCCCACAAAGCACAACGGCAACAATTATTCCCAAGGGACGGTGTCCCGAGGTACCCCCAAATGGCGGATCAGACCACATGGTCAACTCTCCCAAGGAACGTACAGTTCCAAGGTACCCAATGTCCATACTGCAACACATCTCAAGTTAAAGCATTTCAATCTTTATCGTTTAAGCATGCATTAAACATATCTCATCAGTAATCATTTTCACAAATCAGTTTATCAACAATTAGCAAAACAGTTCACAAACCGAATGGATATACTTTGAAAGCCATAAAAACTATCCATTCATTCAGGCAAGGGAACTCACCTGAGCAATTCTCACTATCCTGCCGTGGACCTCGTCTAACGTGCCTGTATAAGTTCTAAGCCATTAATAACCGCGTTTAATAAAACCCACTAACTATGACACCCCTAGGCAGACTTAGCACGGGGGTTCCGCTATGGAAAATTCTTCTCCTAAAACTAACCCTACCGACGCAGCCCTACCAAAACCCGACTCGGAAAAGTATCTTTCCTGCTTCACAAAACCCGATTCGGGATACTACCACTCCCGATTCGGGAAATAGCAATTCCCGATTCGGGAAATGTCAATTCCCGATTCGGGAGGCATCCAACTCCAAAGTCCCGAATCGAAAGGTTACGAGGTCAAAGTGACGACTAAGTTGGCCAAATCCTCGATTCGGAAATCATAGATTTTCCAATTCGGGAAAGGCAAACGAAGAAATGAGTTTCCACCCAATCACCCAAGCATTTTCCCGATTCGGGTTAAACGTTTTCCCCGGTTCAGGAGACATGAACTCCCAATTCGGGAAACATGAATTCCCGGTTCGGGAAACATGAGTCTCGATTCGGGGAACATGAGTTCCCAATTCGGGAAACGCAACCAGATCGGAAAAACACTAAAAATGACTCAAAATTTCCTCCTAACTTGGCTTGATTTTCATCTGGACTTATCCCAAAGAAATCCTACATTCGATCACGACAACTTTACACTAAAAGAGTATCGAATCTTACCTCGAACGGCGAAACCCCGACCTTGGAGTTGAAGAAATGGCTCAAAGTTGCTTTCCAATACACACACTAATCACTCACTAAATTTTTTCCCAAAAAGGTAAAATCCTAGGGTTTAGGGTTTAAATACCTTGGGTTTTGGGCCAAGCCCATACCATAAATGGTATAATCCAAGTCCATTATTATCTTTCAAAAAGTTACACATTCAACCCCTCATTCCAAAGTTTCAACCAATTTAGGTATATAAATGTCAAGAATTCGAAATACTTCGACACTAAAATTCTCGGTTATTACATTTTAGATAAGATGCTTTTTTTGTCCTATAAACTAGTGTCCTATAAAACACTCTATTAAAACGTTTTTTTTATTTTCAGGTGTCCTACAAATTCAAATTTGTTGTAGCGAAGTAATCATGTATAATTAGTCATAAATAAAAATTACGAATATATGTTTTACTTCGTAAAGGGAGTATGGTGACATGTATCGGTTTTTGGAATAATATGGATTAATTATTGATTGTTTGGGCATAGCATCATAGGCATAGGTGTTTACATCAAACTACGTAACATATTCTATATGTTTGTCTTGTGGATGGTTCTTGTGGGTAAAAACATAGAGTAGGTTCAATAAGTTTTAAGGAAATTTGGCTTTTGACACTTTTTCTTTTGTGAAAATTATTTGTCACATAACAACATTCAAAAAAAATAAAAATCTAATTCAGATACGGGAAGACAGAGTGTTTCGGAAACATCAATTCATTAATAGGCTAGACACAAATTAGCGAAAAAACTATAAAGGAATGAATATACATCTTACCGACTCGCTTTATGCCTAAATAACATCCACCTAAAGGAGTATTGATTATCAAATAGGAGTTAACATCCAGCTTTGGCTCTATTTTATCAAAAGTTGCTTTATTTTGGAAGCGTCATATATTATAGCAAGTAATGAACAGAATGGCCTCCAAGCACTTACGGTGCAATGACGATGTGTGAGCCGTCTTTTACTACTGAAGGAGTTGGAATGATCAATTTCATTCATGCGTTTGGTTCGTCTTTCGAATTTATTAAGGAATTCGAATTCCAAAAATGATAGAATGTAAACTCCTTAGGTCCTAGCAATTAAGGAAACTTTCAATTACTTCCTACCATCTTTTAAGGAAAAAAAAACTATATTGTTCCATTCGATTCCAGTACACCATGATGGATGTAACATACTATTGTGATCATATCCCTGCCACCATTGTAACTTCCGTCGCCACCACCTAGCAAAAAGTACGTCTTAGTTAAAGATGACTAGCTTTTACTTGTACTTTTACTTGTACTTTTACTTATAAGGTTATACCCGAGTCTAGAAATAGATAATATTTTATTAAGAGTAACAATATCAATAATATAATCACAAGGTATTTTATTCAGATTGGCTGATGAAATGGATCTACTGATAAGATTGATTGAAACTAATCATTTTGTGATGATAAAAAAAGCTCGTTAAAAAACACCACAAAACTAAAGAAGCTAACCTCATATGACAACATCCATAAAAACCATAACCCCACTTATATAAAGTGTTCATATCTTCTTTGTCTATCCGCCAAATATTGTGGTCTGTTTTTCATTTTATAACGAGGATAAAGTTATTGAGGATATCAAATATGTCTTTATGCCAAAGTTCATGCAAAAAGCACATTAAATTTTGTCCCCCAAATTCATTTTTTTATTTTTTTAAAATAACTATATAAAAACTATATATAATAAAGCTTAATGGCTTGATATTATTTGTTGTATTAATTACTACATACCAGTAGTTAAATACGTCTTATTGTGTAGTAAATTTTAACTTCAATTCTCTATTTTATCTTAAAACTAAGATTAAACTTAGTACTAAAAGATTGTGTATTACCGACTGGTTTTCGATGGTTTACCCATTGTTTCTTTTTTTATCTTTTATTTGATTAGTCGTCAGAAAACCGTCCGAAAATCATCGGTAAACGGTCGGAAAGCCGTCGGTAAATGAAACAGTCGGAAAGCAATCGGTAAAAGTCGTCGAAAACGTCGGTAACTTTTACCAACCAAATTTTTAGCGACGCTTGTTTCATCGGAAAACCGTCAGTAAAGCCTATTTTCGGCGGTTTTCCGACTATTTCGACCGTTTGGTAAAAAAAATCTTAGTGACTGAGATACATATTATATTACATACTGTAGATGCATGATTTTATATTCATTACTAAGGTTGCCAATTTTTTCTCAATATATATAGTGTAAAATTCTTTATGAAATGGCAGGAAATGTAACCTGAACTGGCTGTAATCTTCCTTTCCCAGGCTAGCATCTTGTTAGTCTCGGGTTTATATATATATATATATATATATTGCCATTCAAAAAAATCCTTAGAGTGAAACAATGAGAGAACATGGACGGCTAAATGGACGACTTTACCAACGGAAGTTTCCCTGAAAAATCGGTCGCTGAAGAGATGGTTCGTCACAATAGTTATTGGGTAATTAATTGTTAGTGGAAAATTCAAATCGGTGACAGATTACTAAGAGTCTGACGTATTTATTACGTTGAAATACATATGATTCTACTGGGACCACATTGGTATTTTGTGAATGATCCGTAAAATGTTTTTTTTTTATTATGGATAAAAGTCATTTGTTTTGTAATGATTAGATACACAACCAGAAATAAAGTTTCATGCACCGAAAATTCAATTCATGCATCACTTCATGCATATGGTTTTTCTCTTTTTGGTTTCCATTGATGTATATCTCAAAGAATATCCCAAAAGGTGTCCTCTTCTTCTCTCCATTCCTAATCTGATATCTCAAAGAAGTTCCAACTAGAAAAAAGAACTTCTCAGAATAGGTTTTAAGTATGCACGTGTTCAAATTTTAGGATGAATTGAAAGAGAGATATAATCTCAAATCTTGTTTTGCAAATTATTAGCCTAACAGGGACACCAACTTTACAGATCAGTGAGCATATGTGGAGAGGATTGAGCAACTTGTAGGTTGATCTCTAAAGCAACCTCATCTCTACCTATCTTTTCTTTTCTTTTCCTTCCTTTTCTTTTGAATTCATTTTTGTTTTTAATGAAAAAAAAAACTAAGGTTATCTATAGAAATGATATTTTATATATCTTGGTTTAGGGTGTATCTTATCTTAATTAAGAAACAGTAACATTGATCACCATATTTATAAGGAAAAGATTATTATGGAACACACATGACACACCCACTAGCTTTAGCTTGGTGCAATGGTTAGATAATGCAAGATATTAGGTGATGTAATGGAATCATCATGTTTTTGTTTCTTGCTTATATATGTTGAATAATTAATATCTTCTTATCTTCATAGATATTGAAAGAATATAACACTGCTAAGGCGCTATGAATGATGAGTTCATGTTGAGATTTTCTACCACAATGATTTTAAAAACGAATAAACCGACAAACTTTATACTTATACTATAATAAATTTGAATTTATAAGACATCAATATAATAAGGATTTATAAGACATCAATATAATAAAATGTCCTAATAGACCACTTTATAGGACTTAAATTATAAGACAAAAAATAAAGTGTCATATATCTTTTATTGTAGTTATAAGACATCAATATAATAAGAATTTATAAGGCATCAATATAATAAAATGTCCTAATAGACCAATTTATAGGACTTAAACTATAAAAATAGTTCTCATTCAAAAAAAATTCCCATATCAAAATGATATAAAAATCCTTTTAGAACCGTTGGTAAAGTTTTTATTATTTATGGCAGTAAGGTAAAACCATCATAACCGAGAAAGGGAAGGTCTTCACTTATATAATTGATAGTAAAATGATGATATCTTATGGGAGTCCGATGAGGGACCCAAGCTATGTTTGGCAAACTAGCTAATAAGGTAGTTTATGAATGATGAGGTAACTTATGACTGATAAGGTAGCTGATGACTGATAAGGTAGCTGGTGACTGATAAGGTAGCTAATGAATAAGTTACGTTTGCCAAAAACTAGCTGATAAGGTAGCTTATGACTGTGGTTGCGTTTGGTACGTGGGACAGGACAGGACAGGACGGGACAAAACTGTTTGTCCAACGTTTGGCACAGCATGGGACAGAACAGGAATTCACTGTCCCACGTTTGGTGCGACATGAGACAGAACAGAAATTGGGACAAGGTGGGACAACATGGGACAAAAATGACAGTTTTTTTGTTCCACCAAAATAGGTGGAACAACATGGGACAGAAATGAGACAGAAACTAATATATTACTAACTAACAATTGTTTGATATATAACTTCAATATGGTATTTGTTTTCGTGTTTACCACCACTAGTCGTGGCCGTCGCCGCCACCGGTAGCCACTATCGGCCACCTTCACCTTGTCTTCCACTACAACAACCTCCTCCACCTCGTCTTCCACTACAACAACCTCCTCCACCTCCTCTTCCCCTACGACAACCTCCTCCTCCACCTCTACAACTATCAACGATTACCTACCACCACCGTCTACCACCTTTACAACTGTCCATCTCCACCGCAACCACCACCACCACTACCCACCATCTTCACGTTCTCCACAACCATCGACCACCACCACCCACCACCACCATCACTAGTATTATCGTCGGCCACCACCGACACCTCTACCATAACCATCAAAATTAGTTACATAAAAATCATATATGTATGTATATATATGTGTGTGTGTGTGTGTGTGTGTGTGTGTGTGTTTGTGTGTGTGTGTTTATGTTTATTAAAATTGTGTAATTTTTTATAGATTACTAGTTTAGTTTATTTGTGTTAATTATAACTATTAAGTGATAAATAAAATCATCAAATAATTTGTTGAGGGAACTTGTTTAATTCTGTTCAGTCAAGTCCTAGCGTACCAAACACAAAACAGACATTTGTTCTGTCCAGTCCTGTCCCGTCCCGTCCCGTCCAGTCCTGTCCCGTCCCGTCCCGTCCAGTCCTGTCCCGTCCCGTCCCGTCCTACTCTCTTGCCATGTCCAATATTGTCCAGTCCGTACCAAACGCTACCTTAAAAGGACAAAAACAGACATACTTTAAAATTAGTAAATTAAAAAGTAAAAAGGTATATTTTGAATAAAAAAGATAATATAATTACAATAAGTCACCAAAACGCTACTCAAAGTAGCTTTTCAAAACGCTACTCAAAGTAGCTTTTCAAAACGCTACTCAAAGTAGCTTTTCAAAAAGCTAGTTTATCAGCTTATGGTCCATCCAAACATGCAACTTTTCAAAAAGCTAGTTTATCAGCTTATGGTCCATCCAAACATGCAACTTTTCAAAAAGCTAATTTATCAGCTTATGGTACATCCAAACATGCAACTGACTTAAAAGATAACTTATAAGCTAACTTATAAGTTATTTTATGTTTATCAATAGATGTCACAATCTAATTGAATAGGAGCTTTCTTTATATACAAGGTTGTCATGGGATTTTCTTCCATGGCCAGTCGATGTGGGATGAACATGGCGTCATTCAGCTAATGGTATGGGGGGATTGATCCCACATCGCTGCTTTAGAGAAAACTGGAAACCAATAGGGGATTATATATGGAAGGGCTGTTGTAAATAAAGATTTGGTTTAAATCTAGTTTATGTAGGACTTATATTCCTCCTCTAAAGGAAGAAAAAAAGTGCAACAAACTTTGATGAAAACGTGAGATTCATTGTTTTGATCTTTGACAAATAATTTAACACTTAAGTCGCAATCATTCGTTTGCTTTCTATATCAAAATTATTTAGTTTTTTCAACTAACTACCTCAAAATCCCACTTAAAACCAAAAATTTGCCTAAGGCTTAGGCAACAAGCCCAAGAACTTAATTTTAAAACCAAAAATTTGCCTAAGGCTTGTTGCTTTAAAACCAAAAATTTGCCTAAGGCTTAGGCAACAAGCCCAAGAACTTAATTAGGCAACGAAGGCAAACTGCATAGTATACCTTCTCAATGTTGTATAAGAACTTAATTAGGTAACGAAAGCAAACTGCATATGTTGTCAAGCTGACTCCTTAAGCAACGCATAAAAGATTATGTTTCCCTTTGAAAAACGTAAGTTACATCAAACAAACTTTAAGGCAACATTTGATTTATGCAAGTTTTGTCTAACGCTACTAAACAGGAGGCTTTTCCAACGAACAAATCCGTCGGAATACACGATCTCCAACAAATTTGCCGGTTGAAAAAAGTTTTGCCGGTAAACATGATTCTCGTGGTTTAATCGTTTCTCGTGGATATTTCTGTTGGAAATCCACCACAAACTTTGAATGAACAAAGTAAAAAAAAAAAATATATGAAAATGGTACTAAAAGAACTTGTTATGACACTAAAAATGTCCAATAAACTTATCGTGAAACCTTTAGGTTTGGTACTATAAACTTAAGTGCTATAAAATACTCTATTTAGAACATTTAAACAATTTAAGCGTTTTACATAATTCGAAATTTTTTCTAGTTCTTGTTAAAGAGAGAGATGACATAATAATAAAAAATTATTTGGGCAAACTCGTCCTCCCACCTCTTTACCAATTGAGCTTCACACCAGAAGCCAAACTAACTTCTTTATATATGTTAACCAACAGCCGATACTTGGTATCAATAAAGATTGAGCGACCTTCTGTTACTTAATTCTTTGAGTACCATACTACAACAAAGTTGGATTTATAAGATGTATAAAAAAATACGTATTTCATTTGATCGCGTTATAAAACTTAAGTTTATAGCATTCTTAAAAACACGTTAAGATGTTAAAAATTCAAACACGCTTAGATAGGATGGTTTTATTGTATACATATCTTATAAATTAAATGTTATATGGTAATATATTAGAATGTTAAGATATTGGTGATTTCCGATAAACCTTTCAAATAAATAAGAAACAACAATGATGAGGACACGTGTCAATTAGTCAGTAGGAAATTAGAGGATTTTTCTTTGGACACAGGTGACTAAGCAAATATATGCTTGGTTCAGGAGGAACTCACTCCCATTCCTGGCAACTTGGGAACTAGGGAATAAAAGGGGGCATGCATTCTTTGACTTAGAAGATTTTCGAGGGTTAGAATAGGGAAATGCCGTATTCCACCTTGATTTTACCTTAAAGCTTTGCCATTTTCTTTCTCTTTTTTTATTCCAACTTTTTTCTGGAAGGTATAGCGGCATCAAACCAACTAACGACTACCACGAAACACACACACGCACGCACGTCTCTCCGGCGGTATTGGGCATCCAAGGGAAGCCCACTAATCCGTCGCTGTCCCGGCTCAGCTTACACTGGACCTATAGCCCACCACAGTCTATGACTAGGATGGGGGACGGGCGAGTTTATGACTGGACCGGCCCAAGGACTGGGTACTCCTCATGCCCTCAATAAAAAGAAATATGTGAGTTAAAGTGTATTGGACTACTTAGTTTTCAAATGTTAATACATCAAACCAATAAAGTACACTTAGTTTTCAAACACACTTAGTTTTCAAATCGTCCCAATAAAGAACGAATAAATGCTTAAAGTGTATTTTATTGGGACGACTTGAAAACTAAGCCTTGATCCCTTTTTATAGGCTTGAAATCTCTTTCACCTTTCATCGCTCCACCGATACGGAACAATCTTCCAAAATTTTCTTTTATTTTAGCCAAAAAAAATTCAACAAACTATGTGCCATCGGCATCTATATATGTCGTAGGGTACGGTAAAAGGCATTGAAAATGCCTATATCCATACAGGGCTCCAAGCAAAATTACCTTTTATACGCATTGTTTGTATCAAGTAAGAAAATTTGAAACAAATAGTTTGTATTGACTTAAATACAAAACCGAAAATGCTCCAATAGTTTGTATCTCACATCTTCAATTTTGTGTTAAACAACAAAGTTGTGAACATGTAATTAAGTGTCCTAACAAAGTATCTTATATCATTCAATATTATAAAATCAAAAAATAAAGTATCATATATAAAAGGGTTACAATTAGTTTATAAGATGTTTATGAGTCTCATAACAAGTTTTTTAAGACCATTTTAAAATAAGGTATTGTATTTAGCTATTTATAAGACACTCTTGAGAAGTGTCCTATATATAAACCCATTTTTATAAGACATTAATTAGTGTTTATAAAACACTTTTCAAATGTTATCATATAGCTAATATGACTCTTTATTTTAAAAGAATCCTAAAAAACTTGTCATGATGCTCAAATAAATTCTCTAAACTTATTGTATGACTTCAAATAGGACATCTTATTTTTTTCTCTATAAAATAACATTTTATAAATCACTCTATTAATCACTCTGTGTTGCTGTTAAAAAAAGGGGTTTAGTTTTCCAAAATGTATTCAACTTATCACCTTTTGCTATTGTATGTATCCAACTTTAAAAATTACCATGTAATACATTAAACTACCAAAGTTACCATTTCATGCATCATGAAACTTGTTTAGCAGGTAGCCGGTCATCTCCTCCAGTCATCATCTCCGGTCATCTTCTCCGGCGAGATTCCGGCGACTGCACTATTTCCGGCGACCCATTTTTTCCGGCGACCTCAACCATTTTTCCCGACGATTGTTTTTCCCGGTGTCCCGGGGTCCCGAATACATCCACCACCTCAAGAAGTTCATCTCGATCGTCGAGAAATCAATGTCTCACCGCCACAGCAGCTCCCGGAGGAGTACCGACCACCACTTCGATCCCCCACGGAGGAGCACCGATGTGTTCGAGACCTCGAGAAAGAGCACCGATCAGAGAGAAAAACCCCGGAAAACAACCACCATTGTCGTCACCGGTCGGAGCACCAATGTCGCCATCGCCGGCGACAACAATGGCGAAAACAACCACCATTGTCGTCACCGGTGGCCTTGCGATGACGGCAGCAGCAAGCGCCACCGCCAATGCCGTAGCCGACGCCATTCAAAAAATCGGAAAAAACAATCGTCGGGAAAAATGGTTGAGGTCGCCGGAAAAAATTGGTCGCCGGAAATAGTGCAGTCGCTGGAATCTCGCCGGAGGAGATGGCCGGGTGGCCAGAAAAGTCGCCGAGAGGGGTGACCTGCTGGTAACCGTTGATAGCAGGTCACAATGCATGAAATGGTAACTTTTGGTAGTTTAATGTATTAAATGGTAATTTTTAAAGTTGGATACATACAATAGCAAAAGGTGACAAGTTGAATACATTTTGAGAAGCTTAACCCTTAAAAAAAAAAGTCACTCTATTAATGTAATTTTAGGCATTCTATGAAACTCACAATATAAAAATTGTAACATATAGCAATATTAAAAACATTAAAAGCAAGCAAACAAAATAGAAGGAAGGTGGATGGGTAATTAGATAGTGGTGCATGTATTAAATACCATAATAAATTATATAGTGTGCGCTGAATCTTAAATTGTGCCAAGTTTCAAATATAAAACAAAATAAGAAATTTTGATATTATGTTGATTGATGGCCACCAAGGCTCAACCATTAATTGCTTCCTATATAAAGGGGCCACTCTATCATTTCTTATGCACCAGTCATCAACACCAACAAGATAGAAAGAAAGGCAGCATTAACTTCCCTTGTAACAACACTTGGTTTTGTATTAGTAACAAACAAATATAGAGAAGATGGTTGGCAATTTGGCTCATCTCACTCTTGCTTTTGGCCTTCTAGGTATGTACTTCTTGCATTCACTTTGTGCTTCCCTCTCCTACCCTTTACCTATATTTTCATATATGACTTAATAATTATGTTGTTAAACTATAATTTTTATTTTTCTGAAAATTACAGGCAATATTGTCTCGTTTATGGTATTTCTTGCACCAATGTACGTCTCTTATATATGTTTCTTTTCATTTTACCTATTTTCCCAATATATATAGTTAAATTTTCGGGCTGCTTTACCTAGTTCGCCTTTCTGATAATTAAATAAAAAATGCAGACCGACGTTTTATAGAATATACAAGAAAAAATCAACGCAAGGGTTTCAGTCGGCGCCTTATGTTGTTGGACTATTCAGTGCCATGCTTTGGATATATTATGCACTGCTCAAGAGCAACGTCTTGCTCCTCATCACCATCAATTCAGTTGGATGCTTCATTGAAACCTTGTACATTTGTTTCTTTCTCAAATACGCAACCAAAGAGGCTAGGGTATGCACCAATCTTTATCTTGCAGTGTGTTTTAACTATATCATGGGTATCATTAAAGAAGGTTGGACTAACAAAAAGGAACTTGGTTATGCAGATGGAGAGTTTGAAGCTAATTGGACTACTAATAGTTGTTGGGTTCGGATTAATTGTTGGCCTTACTCAGGGGTTGTTAACTGGCGTTACCCGTGGGGTCGCAGTTGGATGGATTTGTCTTGTGTTTTCTTTATGTGTTTTCGTAGCACCTTTGGGAGTTTTGGTAAGCATATATATGTACATAAATAACAAGTTTTTAGTATGTAACACAAAAAAATATGTTGTTTGTATTATTTTTTAACTGTCGTACACACATTTTGTAGAGACAAGTAATTAGAACGAAAAGCGTAGAGTACATGCCGATTCTATTATCAGTAGCACTTACTCTCAGTGCAGTTATGTGGTTCTTTTATGGCCTTCTTCTTGGTGACTTCAATATTGCGGTATGAAAAAAGTTCTGGCTCATTAGTTCTCTCACTTCTATTCCAAAATTCATTTCTAGCTTTAAAAATTCTATCCTAATTTTTTGCTAACGACTTTGTGAATGACTTCTTTTACAGATTCCAAATGTACTTGGATTCACCTTCGGTGTTATTCAAATGATATTGTATTTTGTATACAAGAACAAGAAGCC
Source organism: Centaurea solstitialis (assembly GCA_030169165.1). Taxonomy (NCBI): domain Eukaryota; kingdom Viridiplantae; phylum Streptophyta; class Magnoliopsida; order Asterales; family Asteraceae; genus Centaurea; species Centaurea solstitialis. Next base: position 14,340 of record JARYMX010000057.1, on the reverse strand, counting down.
AATTACTGAAGAAAAGATAACTGCAATTGGAGAACAAAAATATACAACTAGCAAAGTGGAGGAGCAAAAGATCCCAGAAACTATAGATTACAAAACGATTGATGTTGTGAAGTTGGATGCTTTATTGTCTTCTGATGTTTTGTTGGCTGCCAAACTAAAAGAAAGTGAGCACGATGTTATTCTTGTAGCTGTTGAACCTCAAGCTCACCCAAATGTTCCTAATCACATCATTGAAGTCTCTGTATGAGATTGATATGTATATAGAGAGTACCTTGTACTTTAATTCAACTTAGAGAAAAACAAATAAAATGTAGGCGTCGCTTGATCTTACGGATTCTAAATGTACATTTTCTATCAATATTTCTACTCTTTTTGGTTTCCACTTAACCAAAGCTAGCCTTGTATTTTTCTTTCATTGAAATTAACAATTATCAATATAAACATGTTTGAGGTTCAAAAATGAGTGCATGCACAAATGTCATTGATTATTCTTCTTTTCTAAATCTATTTGGTAATTAATAATTGCCTTGTACTGCTCACTGCTGCTTTTTCTCTTTTGTGTTGCTGTTGTTTGTGGCCTGCTGTTGTGTGTTGTTGTTTTTGGCTTGGCTTCGGTTTTGTTGGCTGTTGTTTCGTTGTACTCGCTACTTGTTGTTCGGTTTATGGTGGGTAATAAAATCGGTTGCCGTTTCAAAAAAAAAAGTAATTGCCTTGTAAACTTGATAAACTAGCAATCAATTGTCCTTTCAGCACAAAAAGAATATTGTTTGGCGATATTATTTTTTTTTATCCAGTGTTTTTACCGAAAGTCATAGATCTATACAGACTTTATATATAAAAGAAAGGTTTGCGTTATTTCCACCTCCAATACTCCGAAATCAAATGGGATATACTCATCGGGTTCTTTTGTTTTAGTTTGATTAGCATTTGGCTCATAAAAAATTCCTATATCAATTCGAGTTCCTTCAATGGCCTTGTAGATATTCTTGGTCCTGAGCCCAAGGGATTACCATGCACTAGTAAATGAATACTCTTTTCTACAAAAAAATTCTTCGGAGATCCGTTGCTGAAGAGGTAATTCATCAAAAAAAAAAACATTATAAAAGTTGGTGCGTAAATTGTTGTTAGGAAATTCAAAGTAGTTAGATTACCTAGGGGACTGATTTATTTATTTCCCTTAAAAGTCAGATACTATCAATACACTAGTATTTCATGAGTAGTCAGTCGGTAATCATCGATGTTAAGTGATTTTCCTAAATAAAAGCCATATGTTTTATAGTGAAAAAGAAATCCAAGTAAAATAACATGGTACCTATTTTTTTCTTTGTCAAGGTTAAATAGTTAAAATGAACATATTCCTCGTTCATGGTAATCAATTGGCATACGCCAAGAGCAAGAGCCATATTTTGATTTATGAATAAGTTTTCGTCATTGTAGAATCAAATCCATGCGGATTCAGAAAAAGTTTCGATTCAATTTGAAACACAAAATAGTTAACATAATATAGAATAACAAAAAAAATTAATGAGAAAAAGTAAGGTTAAATTAAAATTAACATGTACGTGGTTTTTACAACACCGAAATGGTTTTCTTTCCTTTATACTGCAAATATAGCAAAAAATATAGAAAGCAATCGAAAGAATTCAAACTTAAGACCACTTTGTTAATCTGGGATGCCGTAGCACATATCAAATTAAAGTTGTTGCACCTTTCACAATCCTAAGTTATGGATGAGACTACATAGTGGGCGAATAGAGACCACTAGCCTAAGCCTAGATATCCGCCCACGTATACAATCTAGCTACACATAACTATCCAAGTTAATTCAGAATATAATTTAAAGAATGAATAAGATCGGACAACATTATAATTAATCTATATGATGTTTTCCATTAGCTATTAAAAGAAAATTAGTGATGCAAAATGATTGAAAATGCCAAGCACATAAAAAGGAACCACAAACGTATATACAAGTTGTAGCAATCAAGATCGTACGAGACAATTATTGTATTGCATTATGATCTAACATAAATTAATTGAGTTTTTTAATTCGATGTATGTAAAGGAAAGTTCAAATGAAAACTCATTTTATATTGAAGAGCGTCACGTAACATATTAAGTCTGAGTAATACAAGATTATTCAGACTGAATATTATGCATTATTCAAAGTAAATAATACAGTATTCAGACTGAATAATATTGAATTATGTATTGTTCGGTCTGAATACCGTATTATTCGCCTTGAATAATGCATAATATTCGGTCTGAATAATGGTTTGAATGATCTTGTATTATTCATAAGAATACGCGTGTTTTATATGAACAATTATGGGATATAATAAAGACGAAGCAATATGGCCGATGGATGTCATAGATTAAATGATTAATTGTGATTTCAAGATAAAAAGGTGTATAACAAAAGCACCCAAAATCATAGAAGCTGATGTGAGATTACGCGATCCATTATTATCCCATGTTGAAAAGTGTTCACATCTCCTTTGTCTTTTTTTTTTTTTTTTCTCACTAATCTTATATCATTTTAAACGTTTTTTTCTATGGTATTTGGTAATATTTTATAGAATTTAAGTTCTTTTGTTAGCTTTTTGTTTCCATCAAGAGAGCTCTTACACCAAAAAAAAATGTACATCTAAATGTATAGTATTATGTGAGTACATAACTGCATATATGAGTGAAAAATGTTATTTTAAGTGTTAAAAAGTTAAGTTTATAAGACCAAAAATATATGATTTTTACGGAACACAATTATCATCGAAGCAAATTATTTAGAACATTGCAAAATATATACTATACTAGCTTTTTTCTACTTTGCAAAATTGAGTTTATATGATGTCTACAATAAATAAGCATTCTAATATAATGTTTTATAGGTCCAAACAAAAAAAAACGTCATATCTAAAAATGTTACAATAAATATATAGGATGCTTTTGAGCCTCGTAATAAGATTTTTAAACATTTATAAAATAAAGTATTGTATTAACTAATTTTATAGAACATTTTTTAGTAGTGTTCTATAAACTCATCTTTTTAAGGACACTTGTACTAATAAGATAGTTTTTCAAATAGTATTTTTAATAAAACGTTTTATTTGAATAATGTTTTAAAAAAATTGTTACGATATCCAAAAGCGTCCTATAAACGTTTTGTTAAACTTTTAGATAAGACGGTTTCTTTTGTTTAGTCGAATAGCATGCTTTAGCTGTTGGTGAACCTTGCCGGGATTAATCGAGGCAAACCATCAATCATCCTTCCCATAAAAAATAAAAAATAAAAAGATATATAACGATTATGGTTTGATGTATTGACATTGATGGTAGTGTTCGCTTTCTTTGCTTCCGTAAATTAAAACTTATTAAACAAAGAAATTAATTATTGAATTTCTGAGACTTTTTTACTTTTAATAAGTATTAATGTTATTTTACAAACATGTAAGTTAAAAATTGAAGTTAAGGATAATAGAGCTTAATTCAATACTACTTTGAAAATGGACTAATTTATTGTTAATTACAACATCGACCATCTATTATTAAGCACCAAAATATAAGAACATTAAAATAAATTAAACAAATTAAAGTGGTATAATATAGTTAATATTCATCAATCATTTATCAACTCTTTTTATCCAAAACCTAACGCAATTAGGAGATATGAAAATTAAAGTGCTTTAATAATTTTTCAGTCCATAAAATATGTGAATCAACTGATTAATGGGTTCATCTCAATCCAACTTTCAAATATTTTGCAAGTTGTTTAGGGGCAATAATGCTCGAGTAGGAATTTCATTTTTTTTTTAATTATAATCGATAGTTAAGTATATAATTAATATTATCAAATATACTTAAAATAACTAATTTGGGTTTCTATTCTTTTTCAATTCATCATCGACATAAGTAAGCAAGTCAATAAATCTATTCTACAACAGTAATTGGTTTGATGGGGTTCCTCTAGGATTGCATACGACCAACAAAAACGTCCAAAAATATCGACATGTGCATGAGAAAGAGATGGTTCGAGATGTTTACAGTCATAATTGATGACGTTGATCTTGTTTTTATATTGGGCAAATATGTTTCCGCTATAAGAACTTGATAAGAAACATTGTTATGTATCTACAATGGTCTAGAGACTACTAGGAGGTGTTAATCGTCAAAAGAAGCAAAAACGGATTATATGTATTACGTATACGTAACAAACTCTTATGAATAAATTAAGTTGGTTTATTTGATAAGAACAAGCTAAAGAATTCATAAATACAACAATAAATTTCCAAGATTTTGCAGACGATAAACTGTAGTAAGATCAACTCGGCCAATAAAATATATAATAACTTATCGACTATGAAACAAACCAAACTTTTCCTTGGTGTGGATTTGATATGGTGTTTATAATAATCAAACGATGGCTGGTAGTCTTTAAGAGGTCATATTCATTGATTATCGTGTCAGGTAACAAGCATATGGTGCAAGAATTAATGTGTCCCAAATGCCCTACGCCAAGGGAAACCTTTTTTTGTAAAATTCAAATTGCAACTCTCATGTTTAATGCTAATTTACCAAAAGAAAAGGCAAGGGAATGCAATCATTTCAAGTGGTACAAAGAAGTAAAGAACAATATGCACCACACATCCCCAAAAGCCTAAAATTATATGTATAATGTACATCATTTCATGTGTCTCTTTTTTGTTTTTTGGTGATTTAGCTTTATGCAATTTTTTTATGCTATTGACGTTATATACAAAGAAAGTATAAACAGCAATGGTAGCTAAGACGTTAATTAGCTCGTTTTTTATCTTTCGAATTTGATTTTGATTTTTAACAATCTAGAAACTTAACCACTTGAATAGAGAAATAACTTTAAAATTTTCATTTCTTCAAGATTGTACACTAGTTAGAAAGATGATCTTGTCATGAACAAGGAAATATAATTTCAAGTCAATTAGTTAGTTAACGTTGATTGATAATAGTGTCGGTTTTATGGGAAAGTTTGCGTAGAGGTCTTATCAAATACAAATTATATAATTCTTAAAATCATACAAATCATTATATTTGGAAATACTAGAGCTATTTAAAGACAATTATCATGGTTCATTAATTAAACTGAGATGTATATGCAAGCTAATAATATTCATTAATTATTATCATGTTTTATATTAGGAAACAAAATGAAGTCGAACATTTTTCAGACTAGATCAACGGCTATAACTGGTTTGTATAGTATGTAAGAATTAGATATTTTATATTTGATACTTCCCCAGTTTGTACATGTGTTGTTTTTTAATTAAAATTTGTTTACTCATTAATTTAACTTGATTATTATTATTGTTAAAATTATATCCAAAATTCTTTATATATTCTTATTATTATTTATTGTATTATATGTAGATTATTTTTTTAATGATTTACTATAATTATACTTACATAATGCAATCTTATTATACATATAAACGTATATTGTGCTCAGTTCTTGCCGATAAACATCTATCTCACTAAACAATGGCGACATGTATACGCTAGGCAATGGGATCTTTTTTTTTTTTGAAGAGTTATCCCAGACCACATTGGGTCCAGACTAATCCTCGACAATTTTGGGTCGATGCCCGACTGCTAAAGCATGCAGCCCGGGTCGAAATGGGATCTTGTGACATCGTTAAATTGTTTCATCATAGGTGAACACAATAAATATTAAGATCGAATCTATCTGGGTTCGAGTCCAGAGGCTAGCATCCTGAAATCAGAGTTAGTCTCAAACGGTCATATATTAATTACTAAATTTCCAATGATATAATATAGGTAAAAGTAAAACCCAGATGAACCATTCAAAAAAAGCATTACGATGTTTAACTGTAACACCCCGTTCTCAAGTTAAGTTAAATCAGAGTTATGAGTTAAGGTTGAACCTTGATTGTTATGTCTTAGGAGTTGAGGGGCCCAGATGTCATTTGTGAAAGTGTAAGGGAAGAGTGGTCAGATAAAAGGGTTAGAAACCCTTATCTCTTCAGTAGCAGTTTCCAGAGGAACGCACGAGAGGAGAGAAAGAGGAGAATTGGGAGTGGAAGCAAGGAGTTCAATCGGAGGTTTGTGGTGATCGATTGCGTAATTGATCACGTTTCTTGCGCTAAGGTAAGAGTTCTATGTTAGTTTGATTGTCAATTGATGTCAATTTTGGAGTTTTGTGTTGGTTAGGGTTGGATGTTGGGTTGGTGATCATAGAATCACCAATTGTTGTAATTGGTAGGTTTTGGGGTTGAATTACTCGCGTGTAATCGCTAGTTATCGACCCTAGTTGTTATGAGAAAGTGATTTTGGAGTTAATGGTCGAATTTGGAGTTTTGGGGTTGAAATCCCATCTGCAGTCGCATCCTGCGACTGAAGATTTTGGGTCTCCAGGTATCCGCGGGTCAATCCGCGGGTGGTGACCCTCGGGATGACCCTCCGTTTATCGGCGGGTCAAGCCGCGGGTGGTGACCCTCGGTTCGACCCTCCGTTTGTGCTGTCTAGATTTTTGAGTTTTTCGTAAGGGGCTCGTTTGGGGTTCTTTTGCTTAGGGACCCCTAGGGGCTTGTGTAACTTAGTGTTAAGCGAAGTTTCGTGGAAATTGGTCGAGGTTAACTTGGCCATTTCGCGTTAAGGAGGCGGGTTTTGAGTTAAGTACCCGTTTTGGGCATTGTTTGATATATGTGCATGTGTTATGATTAGGTGCTACGAAGTGATTGTCGTACTAGTTAAGGGAGCTTACTAATCAACGTGTCAGGTGAGTACCTCACTTAACCTTTATTGTTATGTGTACATGGTTATGTTTGCATGTGTGATTATGTGATGTGTTCCTTCGGGGACTTGGGAGAGTACCTATGGTGGTAGAAATACCCCTAAGGAATTTGGAGAGGTCTGGTACCAGTGTCATTTGTCCTTCTTGATGGCATTGAGCCGTAAAGAAGGTTGGAGACTTGCATGTATATAGTTGCGTTGAGATGTGATTATGTATGTATGATGGTAAGTGGTTAAGTGTGTGTGCTCACTAAGCTTTATGCTTACCCCGTTGTTATTTATCCTTTTCAGTGTCAGGTATGTCCCGGAAGGGAAAAGAGTAAGCTTCCGAATGAGACTCCGAGGTTGCAGCAGTTCAGTCTAAGCATGGAGTTTAATAAATGACGAGGTTTAAGGGACGAGTTAGTTTTCTTGGTTTGGCATGTATCATAAGGATAGGGGTTGTTTAAACAACGTTTTTTAATTCAAGCATTTAGCTTATGTTTTCTTAAATCTTATGACTTATAAATGGTTTTTAATAATGGTTTGGGACGAGCTTCCGCTTTTGTATGAACGTGGTTACTTTTCAGTTAAATTGAATGTTTTGGAAATTGGGATGTTACAAGTTGGTATCAGAGCCTAGGTTTAAGGGATTCGAGTATTCACAAGTGGTGGATACTTGAACTTAAACCAAATGCTCGTGTTTTCGTAAATAAGAGTAACCAAAATGAAATGTTTTATGGAGAGATGAGTATGAAAAGTTTTATGGAGAAATGACTATGTAATGTTTTATGAAGAGAGGAGTATAAAATGTTTTATGGAGAGATGATAGTGAGACTGAACTGCGGACCGGAGCATCAGACGGGGGTGAGCACACTAGCCTTACCTTATTGAGCATGATGATTTGTTATGATGTGAATATATGACATGTGAATATGTGAACACTAATATGTGAATTACTAGTGATAAGAAGTTAAGTTGAGCATGTACATTATGATAGCTGTTAAGAATGTATGTATGAATTACATGAGGTTATGGCATGTGTGACAAGTGAGCAGCGGTTGTGTGAATGACTAATGCTATGTAGTTATGTTGAGCATGTACCCCTATGATAGTTGTTATGTGACGAAGTGTATGCATGTTGTGATATATGTTACGTGAAAGTATGGCATGTGTGATAAGTAAGCACTAGTATGTGAAATACTAGTGCTATGCAGATTAATTTGAACATGTATCCATTGATAGCTGATATGGATTGCGTATATGCATGTGTGTTGTATGTAGGCTGTAGCTATGTGCTGGTAAGTAGAAAGGCATGATGTCTGTTATGTGATTAGCTGGTAGAGGAGCCTTTGAGCTCTAGTGTTGAGTTATGTGTATGTGACAACTGAGTTGGGAAGTGGAGCTTTAGTAATGGTGTCGAGGCTAGGCATGTAGGGTGTAGTTACAATGATATAAGGGCCCATATCATTGCAAATACACTGTGCATGTTGGGAATTGACATAGTTACGGGAGTTTCTATGAACCAACAATGTTGTGTGGGAAGGGGTAGTAGCATGATAGGGCGTGTGTATGTCCTTAAGATAAGTAGTCAGAACCGTAAAGGCATGTGATGAGGAGAGAATTGGGAGCTAAGGTCGTTGACCTGAACTAGTAGATTGCATGGGACGGACAGTAGAGAAGAGTTTAGAGTAGCATGTTAGATGAATCAGTAAAGATAGACCACTCAGAAGCATGTTGGGAACTGTGATGATAGTATGAATAGATTATATGTGAATAGTCAGTGGGTTAGGGAGTGCAGTAGATGAGGTAGGAGAAGTTCTCTATGAGATCCTTCTTGGACTTTTGAGCGTGAAGAGTAAGAATTAACCCAGGCGGTTAATAGCAGTCTAGAGACAGTTATGGCAGCATGAGTCAGCGATGCAGTAAGCTCTCAGTCTGCTGAGACTAGAGCAGTTAGAGATAGCGAGGTTGATCAGCAAGTCACCATCGGTAGTTCAACCTATCGGGTTAGTGAATGAGATTACTTGCAAGTTGTTAGAGGTGATCACTATGTTGTTCAGAGTATGTCGCGAGCGAAGGGAGGAGGGTGTGCAGGTATGTTGAAGTGTTAGAACCAAAGATAAAGGAAGTTATGGTGACAGTAAGGTGCGCAGATTTTATCATATGCATGAGGTAACTTGGGATAGAGAGGGTTAGAACTGGAGAGGCAAGGAAGAAGGGTGATAGTGTTCCAGTTGACAGCAGGAGAGGCAATGATGGAGTTGGACGTTCTGTCAGGATAAGCAAGAGAGTCCGTTAGAAGTAGAAGTACGTAACGGACGAGGAGTAATGCTGGAGTAGTGACGTGTATAAGGATAAAGTGGTAGTTGGGATAGAATGGTTAGATCAGAACTGAGCTCGCACTGACTGCGAGAAGCTTTAGGTAGTGGTTCAAACTCTAAGTGGGGGAGAACTGACTATCAAAGGAGATGGAAGAGGGAAATTACCTAGGATGTGTACCATGGCTAAGGCCAGGAAGCACGTTCTTCTGGGAGGTAGCAATTATTTAGTGTATGTGGTCGATAGCCGGGCTGAGATAGGGAGAAGACGGTAGTGAACGTGCCAGTGGTCAGCGACTTTCCAGATGTATTTCCGGATGACTTGCCTGACATTTCTCATGAGAGGCAAGTGGAGTTTCGGATCAAGTTAGTTCCGGGGGTGGTGTCAGTAGCTAAGATTTGTACCGAGTAGCACCTCCGGAGATGCAGGAATTGTTACGGATGTGTATCGATTACCGAGAGTTAACCAAGCTTACAGTAAGGAATAGATACCCGCTGTTGAGGATCGACGATCTCTTTGATCAACTTCAGGGAGCCATGTGGTTCTCGAAGTTAGATCTTCGCTCAGGGTACCACTAGTTGAAGGTTCGAGGAGAAAATGTGCATAAGACAGTCTTTTGTACTCGATATGTGTATTTCGAGTTCGTTGTGATGTCATTCGGGTTGACGAACGCACCAACAGCTTCCGTAGACCCGATGAATCAGAACTGTAGGTCGATGTTGGATAGGTCAGTGATTGTATGTATAGATAAGATATTGAACTATTGGAGATCGAGGGAGATGCAAGTGGAGTACATTCGAGGTGTATTGGAGACTTTACGCAAGGCACGTTGAGTGTGGAGGAAAGAAAGCAGCAGCTATCGAAATCTTAAGAAGGAAGTTATGTGAAGCTCTAGTGTAGACTTCACCGGAGGCAGTAGAGGACATGGCAGTTTGTGGTGGTATTTCTTACCACGTGTTAGTTGTAATATGATGAAGCATGATGGGGAGTAAATGGATGATGTAAGGAATTATTATGGGTGTTTATGTTATACGTGAGGGTAGGGAGTAGGTAACTATGTTGGATGTGAATAGCGTGTTTTTGCGCTTACGGACAGCCTTGTACCCTTAAGGGTCAAGGGGATAGTGTCATTCTTGTCAGAGCAGACGGCACGATCAGTTCCGTTCGGGGAACGGAGAGCAGTTATGTGTGCAGATGTGTTTGTGTTGTGAAACCTGTCGTAAACCCTGGGAAACGACATGGTGAGGCTGTTACAGAGGTTTAATGAACCTGGTCTATAGGCCGATGCTTAATGGATCGGTGATCGTGTTCATTGGTGAATGCCATTGGAGTAGAGTATGGAATGGATGCTTGATTGTTCGAAACTGTTGTTGAATTGGGTTAGGAATGAGAAAGTGAATGAACGGCATGTGTTGAGATGTCAGAGTCGGAGATAAGAGGAGGTGTGATGGTAGTGAGGTGCATTAAGTACACGAAGAAGGCGAGTTGTTGTCCAGGCTAATTTCTACTTGATTCTTGTGTTTCCTACACTGGTGGTCACACCCGTAGGCTTCGAGAGTCAAGTAGGGACCGTCGAGACAGAATGTTGGAGGCTAAATGAGGTATGGGTACAGTGATGTAAGAAATGTTGAAAGGAATTGTTGATGCAAAGGTGATAGAAATAGAAAGAGTAAGAGTTATATCGACCCTATAACGGGTTGTGTGCTAGTTGGTGGTACAGCTTGGTAGTTAACAATGATGGCCCCGCTAGTAGGTATCATTTTGCAGTCATGAAGAAAAGCAGTTAAGAGTGAGAATCCGAGTAAGGAAGGAAGTAAGGGTCAAGTAGTTCGGGTAATACCCGACAGTCATGGTCTTCTAAGTTGTTGAGACCGAGTGTTAAGTTCCAGTATCAGAGACGTAAGGGCGGTTCAGTGGTAGTCAGAGCTGAATCGGGATATGGAAAAACATGTGGAAAAGTGTTAGACGTAAGAGGAGGTTGGGGTAGAGTTAGAGTATCTGTTAAGAGCATATATGTGGATTATTGGAGGAAGTGAGATAGGTATCTGCCGTTGGCAGAGTTCTTGTATAGTAGCAGTTTTCATGTCAGCACAGGCATGCCTTCCTTTGAGATGTTGTGCGGGAGGAGGTGTAGGACTCCCATCTTTGGGAGAGGTTAGTCAGAGTGAGTTGGGCATGCGGACAGTATCCAGAAGGCGGCTGAGGGTATTCAGTGAAATCACGATGGAGTATGTTCAAAGGGAGCATAGGAGAGGCACCGGATGATGAGATGAGACGGGACCGACCATAGATGTTATAGGGATAGAGGATTTCGGGGACAAAATCCTAATAAGTGGGGGAGAGTTGTAACACCCCGTTCTCAAGTTAAGTTAAATCAGAGTTATGAGTTAAGGTTGAACCTTGATTGTTATGTCTTAGGAGTTGAGGGGCCCAGATGTCATTTGTGAAAGTGTAAGGGAAGAGTGGTCAGATAAAAGGGTTAGAAACCCTTATCTCTTCAGTAGCAGTTTCCAGAGGAACGCACGAGAGGAGAGAAAGAGGAGAATTGGGAGTGGAAGCAAGGAGTTCAATCGGAGGTTTGTGGTGATCGATTGCGTAATTGATCACGTTTCTTGCGCTAAGGTAAGAGTTCTATGTTAGTTTGATTGTCAATTGATGTCAATTTTGGAGTTTTGTGTTGGTTAGGGTTGGATGTTGGGTTAGTGATCATAGAATCACCAATTGTTGTAATTGGTAGGTTTTGGGGTTGAATTACTCGCGTGTAATCGCTAGTTATCGACCCTAGTTGTTATGAGAAAGTGATTTTGGAGTTAATGGTCGAATTTGGAGTTTTGGGGTTGAAATCCCATCTGCAGTCGCATCCTGCGACTGAAGATTTTGGGTCTGCAGGTATCCGCGGGTTAATCCGCGGGTGGTGACCCTCGGGATGACCCTCCGTTTATCGGGGGTCAAGCCGCGGGTGGTGACCCTCGGTTCGACCCTCCGTTTGTGCTGTCCAGATTTTTGAGTTTTTCGTAAGGGGCTCGTTTGGGGTTCTTTTGCTTAGGGACCCCTAGGGGCTTGTGTAACTTAGTGTTAGGCGAAGTTTCGTGGAAATTTGTCGAGGTTAACTTGGCCATTTCGCGTTAAGGAGGCGGGTTTTGAGTTAAGTACCCGTTTTGGGCATTGTTTGATATATGTGCATGTGTTATGATTAGATGCTACGAAGTGATTGTCGTACTAGTTAAGGGAGCTTACTAATCAACGTGTCAGGTGAGTACCTCACTTAACCTTTATTGTTATGTGTACATGGTTATGTTTGCATGTGTGATTATGTGATGTGTTCCTTCGGGGACTTGGGAGAGTACCTATGGTGGTAGAAATACCCCTAAGGAATTTGGAGAGGTCTGGTACCAGTGTCATTTGTCCTTCTTGATGGCATTGAGCCGTAAAGAAGGTTGGAGACTTGCATGTATATTGTTGCGCTGAGATGTGATTATGTATGTATGATGGTAAGTGGTTAAGTGTGTGTGCTCACTAAGCTTTATGCTTACCCCGTTGTTATTTATCCTTTTCAGTGTCAGGTATGTCCCGGAAGGGAAAAGAGTAAGCTTCCGAATGAGACTCCGAGGTTGCAGCAGTTCAGTCTAAGCATGGAGTTTAATAAATGACGAGGTTTAAGGGACGAGTTAGTTTTCTTGGTTTGGCATGTATCATAAGGATAGGGGTTGTTTAAACAACGTTTTTTAATTCAAGCATTTAGCTTATGTTTTCTTAAATCTTATGACTTATAAATGGTTTTTAATAATGGTTTGGGACGAGCTTCCGCTTTTGTATGAACGTGGTTACTTTTCAGTTAAATTGAATGTTTTGGAAATTGGGATGTTACATTAACAATACCTTATGCGGTTACGTTGTATACCATTAGTAATCATTTGTCGAATTCAATTGTTGATGATTAATTTTTTAATCATTTGTGTAAAAGAAAAAAAAATGGTAACAAATAAAAATGTATATAAAGATTGTTGTACTCATGCCGAGCAGTAAAATTTAAGACTGTATTGTAAATCAAGGAAAGAAGAATTAAAAAATAGAATATTTATATTTATAAAAAAATTATATTTAAACAAAAGTGAAGTTAAAAATGGTGGGGTAGTTTGTTCATTAAAATCGAGTTAAATGAGGGTTTTTCTTCATTCTATTTATTTTCTTGTTTTTTATTAAAATATTTATAATAAATTTACATATAATAATGTATATATGTGTGTGTATAGAGTACCCCTCCCTCCAAGTCGTCGGCCCGATCAGAAACCTCCACCATCACCAATCCCTATCATCTCCAGTCAGATCTAAAACCTCATCTTCATGCTTATCTCATTCTAAAACCTCATATATGTTCATATCTTGTTCTAAATTAAAACCAGATGTAACATCAATAGGGTTATCGTTCAATTCTTGACAAAATCAGCGACAAGACATAGATGGGTATGTCATATGTGGTTTTTGTCAACAATGGGGTGAAAGGGGGAGGATTTTGCGATTCAAATCTACTTATGTGTCCACTACCATAAGATTTTACTTTTGGGTCCTCCTCTATGAAGATCTTGACTTTGGTTTTTCTTTGATTTGATTTCGATAGCTTGGTTTGGGTTTGGTGTTGAAACCATGAGAGGAAGGGTTTGGTGAGGAGATGGAGATCGACTACATGTTTGTTGTCGTCATAGATGTTTTGGTCAGCAAGTGTAAGAACTTCACGATGAATTTGGTCCTTGTATGTCTATATTATGCTTATACACACTAGTGTATACTGTAATATATGAATAATGTAGCATTTTATTTTAGTTTATAAAGAAAATTAACAAAAAGGAAAAATGACTATAATACCACCTATTTAATTGAATTTAGTGGAAAAAGTTAATAGTAATTAGAAAAGGAGACAAAGAACATTACGAAGTGAATAAAAAGGGACAAATCCATTAGTGAAGTAGAAGTAGAAGTAGAAGTGATAATCCTTATAAACCAAGAGTAAACGTTAATCTGATAAACATAATATATATAATTATATATTATACTTTACAAAATTACAAACTTACAATAACAGATGTTGGGCAAGGCCGCTAGGGCCATCACAATTCACAACCCAAATTTACTTGGGCTTATTATTATGGTCTGAAATTGAGGCAACAGTGATTTGGGCTGACCCAAAATTATCAAGACTTGGTTTCAAAATTCAATGTATGTATTGTGAAATTGTTTTGACCAAATGATGTGGATCTA
>JARYMX010000568.1:0-16992 GCA_030169165.1 Centaurea solstitialis | reverse complement strand
GACCGTTCCCAGTGGTAGATACGATACCTGGACTTTCCTACACTATATTACTCACTGTTGTTCCAGATTCAAGTTCTAATCAACATGCAACAACTAGAGAATGAATTGAGAAGCCATATGTCATTGATTCTTGGATGAAAAGTTTACACACACTAACACACCAAGAACACACACACTTAAGAACTAACTTTCTCTCTTCACTCTCCTTTCCACGTTTTTCACACACATGCATGTCATGCTTACAATGAACTCACTATGGGTATTTATACCCCAACACTAACAACCCTTACACTATAGAACATTTACACTTTCTACCCTAACTATTACAAAATATTACAAGTAACTATTAAAGCATTAAAACAAACAAAGCAAGCTTTGACTTTATTAACCACTTTGACTTTGCCTTTGTCTTCACTTTGAGCACCAACTTGTGATCTCGGATACAATCCGATTTTGCATCCAACAATCTCCCCCTTTGGATTCGAGATCACAAAAAGAATTAGGCAAACGTCTTCAAGAAAGCATCAACACTTTAAACATCAACAAACAGCTTTCTTGAACAATAAGCTTCCGTAATAATCTTCACGAATCATCCAAATCTTCATGAAGCTTTAACAAACTCTAAACGAGAAGCTTTAACGAATCGAGATATCTTCAAATAATCATCAAACTTCAAACAACTCTCGCAAACATCTCTTGTCATATCTCTTAATCTTCTCCTTGACTTGACATTTCGGAACCATCTCCCCAAAGTATCTTCAAAGCATTTCTCTACTTTACATTTCTAAACCATCTCCCCCTTTTTGATGAAATATGAAATAATCATCAAAATCTATAGAAATGTATGATCAGAGCAATCGTCGCGTAAAGATACAAACATGTGAACAAACCAACAAGAATATCAAAAACCATCTCACAAAACCATCTCCTCCTTGTTACTCCAGAATTCCCCTTATTACTCCAAAAAAATACCGTCAATTCCATAAAGTAATCCGAATCTTTGCAAATTCAGATTTAAGTGGGAAAATCCTGAAACAACACATGCATCAGTTGGAATGCCTGTGAGAAGCACAAAGCAACTCAGTACAACGAATGCACTATATAAGGAGCTTTAGTGATGATCACTCCCAGGGCTTCCGTTCAATCATCGCAAATACAAAAAGTATCACTATGAACGTTCCGACAAAGAAACAAATTCCTTGTTTGTATTTGTGATGAAAGAAAATAGCATCAAGTGCTTTCATAAGGCTCAAAATGTGAAAACAGTTCACGACTCAATGTGTAGAAATGAAGTTCGAAGGCAGGGCAGCTTCCTTCTGTTTCAATATCGATTTTCCAAATGAAAACCTGATAGATTATGTGCTGCGTCCCCGTGATGAAATGAAACATCTCCTTGTTAAGAAGGAAATGAGTAGCTAGTGGGGTAAAAACGAGAGTCGGCATTGGGCTTTGCCTTGTTTCAATATCGGTCACCAAAGAATGTGAACCAATAGATTATGTGGTTGCCCGACTTAGAAAAGGTTGGTGCAGAGTTTTATGTTTCTTTTAACTCTGATCTCACACCCTCCAATTCTTTTAAGCATCCTCACGTCTAACCAAACTCTCATACCACATTATTTCGCTCAATCACTATGAGAATAACTCGACCACCTGAGTTATCTCCCCCACTCTTTGATGTAGACCCCTCACTCATTTCTCAAGGATAACTTCTTGGGTAGGATTGCCGGTTCTAGAAATCCATAGAAGTTCTATTAAGCTCACACATCCCATGAAAATAAGTTTCCTAAACATGAAAGTACAATGATTCAACGGGTGAATCAATGAGCCAAAACGAAGCATGCTCGAACACATATATAGGAACAATATAGGAGCATAAGAATTTCTTCAAACAAGTATATGAAATGAAGAACATGAATGATGTAAACATGTTTGAGAAAAACTGATTCATCATATGATGTGAGATATGTTCTTGAAAAGCTTTGGTGTACACAAAATGAATGAACGTTATCTATACGATCAAGATATAGATATAACAATGAAGAACGTATCTGATCAAGAAAAAACGATGAAGTACAAATAGGAAGATAGCAAGCGAGTGTATTACCACCGAAAAATATGGTCGTATAGAGATGTGGTAATAACAAGACAAAAGAAGCTAAACCGGTGTGTATGAATACTTGAAAAGTATATGAAAAGATAATACACAAGTATTAATCTTTGGAAACACACAGTTAGAGAATATCCGTCAACTCATCATGATATGAAAACATTTAAAATCACACTTGTAATTCGAAAAAAACGTTTGAGAATCGAGAAGTGAGTTTGAACATTTAAAAACATTTTTCATACCTGAAAGTTGTTCATCTTTCAAATATGTAAGCATGAAAGCTTATTTGAACACTCCCCCTAAAAATGATATCTTTTTTTTATGAACTCCCCCTCAAATGGATAATCTGCAAAACAAAGTAGAAATTCGTATTCATTGAAAATGAATCCTTAGATGTTAGTCAGATAGTATCCAATCCAGAATAATTAAGCAGCTCCCCCTTAAATTAAGATGCGGAACAGATTTAAGTAGGACTAAGCATGCCAAGCTTGCTAACCAAAAAGTTAAAACGCTTTTCATCTAAAGGTTTAGTGAAAAGGTCAGCAAGTTGGTAATCTGTTTGAACAAAAAACATCTCGATGTTACCTTTCTCCACATTGTCTTTGATAAAATGATACCGGATGTCGATGTGTTTGGTCTTGGAATGCTGAACCGGATTTGACGTTATCGCAATGGCGCTTTCTGAATCACAGTAGATAGGGACTCTCTTCAACTTGTAACCATAATCTAGTAGTTGTGTCTTCATCCAAAGCACTTGCGAACAACAACTTGCGGCGGCCACATATTCTGCTTCGGCCGTAGAAGTGGAGACGCAATTTTGCTTTTTCGAAGTCCAACTAACAAGTTTATCACCTAAAAACTGACATGATCCAGAAGTGCTTTTCCTATCCAGTTTACAACCACCATAATCTGAATCTGTAAAAGATATTAGCTCAAAACTAGAATCTTTCGGATACCAAAGGCCCAACTCGGGTGTGCCTTTGAGATACCGTAAGATCCTTTTAACTGCCGCAAGGTGTGACTCTTTAGGATTAGCTTGAAACCTAGCACAAAAACATGTGGCGAACATAATGTCCGGTCTAGTCGCAGTGAGGTACAAAAGAGAACCAATCATGCTTCTGTAAATCTTTTGATCAACGGATTTACCGGCTAAATCAGGACCCAAAAGATTTCCAGTTGGCATTGGTGTTTTAATTGGAGAACAATCAGTCATGTTAAACTTTTTCAACATATCTTTAATATATTTTGACTGATTTATAAAGATGCCATCCGGGTTTTGTTTGACTTGAATTCCTAAAAAGAAATTCAATTCACCCATCATGCTCATTTCAAACTCGGTCTCCATGATTTTAGAAAACTTTGTACACAACTCTGGATTAGTAGAACCGAAAATAATGTCGTCAACATAAATTTGAACTAAAAGCAAGTCATCACCTTCTTTCTTCAGAAAAAGAGTAGTATCGGTCGTACCTCGTTTGAATCCTTTGGATAAGAGATGATTAGTCAGAGTTTCATACCATGCTCTTGGAGCTTGTTTTAGACCATACAATGCCTTGTCCAAGATGCAGACATGATCGGGAAAATCTGGATCGACGAACCCTTCAGGTTGCTCTATATAGACCTCTTCATGCAAGACTCCATTCAAGAACGCAGATTTGACATCCATTTGAAATACCTTGATGTTCTTGTGAGCTGCATAGGCCAGAAAAATTCGAATTGCCTTGATCCGCGCTACCGGTGCAAAAGTCTCATCGTAGTCAATACCTTCTTGTTGAGAATAACCTTTAGCAACCAATCGCGCTTTGTTTCTGACAATCAATCCGGATTCATCTTTCTTATTTCTGAAGATCCACTTGGTTTTAATGATTGATTTATCTTGCGGTCTCGGAACCAAGCGATACACTTTGTTTCTTTTGAACTGTAGAAGCTCTTCTTGCATTGCTAAAAGCCAATCAGAATCGTCTAAGGCTTGAGAGACATTCTTTGGTTCAATTTTGCTCAAGAAACTTTTGTATAGGCAGTAATTTGCAGATGCAGATCGCATTTTAACACCATCATTGACATCACCAATCACATTGTAGAGTGGATGTTGTTAGTAATTATGTGCAAAAGTTGACAAACCAGTAATCACACATCCAATGTTACAAGATACTTGAGGGTCACACCTGTGGGGACCTATAAATCGAGTAAGTTAAATAAAACCCAGAAATGGAGAGTTTGGATTTATAATAGTCAATTATAAATCAGTTGGGTATTTTCAGTCAGAAGTCCCAAAGTTAGAGGGTTGATAAAATTAATTAAAGATAATTATATATTTATTAAGTAAAATAAATATATAATAGATAATCTAAATTAATTATCATAATTATCTAGGAGATCTTTTCTTAGGCAAAAAGAAAAGATCAAGATAATTAAGGAAACTAAATCAGATGATTATTCAATCATCTGATAAAGCTATATATAAGCCTTAAGGGTTTATGTATTCATTAGACAAAAAACAAATCACAAAAAGGTTTTCAGTTTTTCCTCCCTCTCTCCCTCTCTGCGCCGATTACACACACACACACACAAGCCAGGTCGGTTTTTGTTGTGTCCGGGGTTTTAGAGTTCTGCTAGAGGAACACTCGTACGGTCGTTTGCGGGTGGATTATTACTCAAGCATCCAGGTAAACACCAATTATCTAACTGTTAGTTAAAGCGTAACGGATAAGATCGTGGTTAGGTTTTATCCACGTACGCTTCCGCATAATTGTTTGAGTGATCACCGGATCAGTTTGGTTCGGGGATCACAGAAAAACCCAACAGTGGTATCAGAGCCACAGGTTTTTCCGTTACGATTGTTTGTATACATTAGATCCGTTGTTTTTTCACAAAAATTCAATCTTTTATTATCGTATGTTTTAATTCGTTATCGTATGTTTCGTATAAACCCGTAGCTACCGTGGAACAACCGGACTGCACCACAGTTGGTGGTAGCGGCGCCGGCTGTTGCCCGTAAAACCACCCGACCACCGCAGCCACCCAGATGGTGGTGGCAGCGGCGCTTACGAACACACAACCGCAACCACCAGTATAGTGGTGGCGGGTTGTTTTGTTTTCGATCGAACAGCGGTGTTTGAGGCGGGGTTGCCTCACCGCCGATCACAGCGATTCCGAGAGACCACCGTGGCCGCACCACCAGGCCGGTGGTGGCCGCGGCATTCGATCAAACCACAGCGGTGGTGGCGGATTTCACTTTCGAGACCGGTAACCACCAGTTCGGTGGCGGTCTGCGATGGTGGAGGTAGTGATCGGCTCATCGCCGATAAATACAATCAAACGCAACCGCCAGCATGGTGGGGACGTTAATCATCCGCGAGTGAGGTCACCGGCCGCACCACGGTTGGTGGATGCGGCGGCGGCTGTTGTTCGAATAAAGCCACCAAGAACCGCAACTGCGGTGGTGGACAGCAACGCCGATTGCCACTAGATTGGTGGTGGTCGACGACGGCGATAGGTGGCGGCGATTGTTTGTGATCAAGATCAATAGCGGTGGTGGCCGGCGTTGTCGAATAGTGGCCGATCGACCACGCCACAGTCCCGTGGCGATGGTGACCAAACCACCGTAATCGTTTGATCGTCATCGTCTTTGGGCGACGGTGATGATGGTTTTGTGTTTTACGATCGCACCCACAGTGGTGGTGGTGTTGCTCGGCGCCCCACAGCAATGGTGGTGGTCAATGGCCGCCTATGGGTGGCGTTGGCCGCCGCTACCAAACCAACCACCACCGGCTGCCATATGGCCGCGCCAAGCGGTGGTGGTGATCGGTTGAAACCACAAGCCACCGGAAACCACCTTGTTGATGGTGGTATGTGGTAATTGGTGGTGGTGCGCGGCATTGATTAGTGGCAATAGGAAACCGACCACCGCCGGCTGCCTCAAGGTCGTGCCGTGCGGTGGCGGTACTCAATCCGTTGGGAGACCGAAACTACCAGAAGCCACCACGGTGGCTGTGGTGAACGGTGTCGACGGGTCGGATAAAGCCAAACACAGCTGATCAAGCCCAATGGTGATGATCTGACCCAGGTTCGCGCCGCGAGGATGCTAGCTCGTGCCGCGAACTACGACGGTGATGGTGTTCATGTTGCTGCTGCTGTCAATGTCCGAGACCTAGTAGTTCGCGCCGCGAGCAGTCGGCTCGCGCCGCGAATAGCGACCAGCTTAGGTTGTTGTGAGCAGTGCTCAGTTCGAGCCGCGAACAAGTAGTCACTAGGTCTATCACGCTGCACTGATCGGGTTTTTCGACTTACGATATTTTTCCGAGAAACGGGTAAAGGCCCAGTTGTTACCAGGTTGGTAATGGGCCCAAGGCCCAATTTTTACCAGTTTGGTGATGGACCCCAGGCCCAGTTGTTACCAGTTTGGTAATGGGCCCAAAACCCAGTTGTTACCAGTTTGGTAATGGGCTCAAAAGCCCAAGTTTTGGACCTTATTTTTCTAGATCTATTACCCGATCTTAACCCGCGCAATTAAAGGTTTTACGTATAAAACAAAATTATTTTAAAAAGGAAAAATCTTTTATAAAATTAATTTATTTAGATTTTTCAGTTTAAAAATATTTAATCAGGATTTATCAAACAGTTTGTTTTATAAGTCAAGTTAGGATTGGTTTTTCCGAAAAATTGGATCTAACGGATCTAAAGTATATCGCCTATATTATATTGCTTAAAGTTTTTAGCTTTATAAATAAATGCATGTTTGTTTAATATACATGTTTTGTATATATCTGCCTATTATAGGATTTGCCAACTTAGACCTTTTTGGATTTTTATGGGGAGGCCTGCGTGCCACTTGCAACCCCTATTGTAATAATGACCTTAGGATAGGATTTTATTATTTTTCTTTCGGAGTTCCATCAAGGATGCCGAGGCGAGTGGGAGCTATACAAGAAAAATATTTGGAGTCCTGACAAACGTGCTGAAGCCAGTGGGAGCTGCATTTTTGTTTAAATTTTAGATTTATAGGTCATTATTGGTCCTTAGAAATAAAGGTTGGCAAACCTATAAGTAATTATTAACTGCGTGGTTGTTGTTCTCATGATAGTTAATAACTGGTAGATTATTGAAGTTTTAAAATAAGAGATTTTTTTTTTTAAAACTAGTATAGATCATGGGAGTAAATGGTTTTAAATCATAATTACCAGTTTTTCGAACCTTTAAACTGTAGATTTAAAACTTATACATATAAATTGTAAAAGGATTGTTTAAAGGGAAGTTGACAAAAACAGGTAGTTTTTGGTCAACATGGATGCCATCAAAGCAGTTGTTTTTTATTAGGCAAAGTCTGCTTTTAAAACAGTTAGTTTTAATTAGCAAGGTTCTTTTAAAACAGTTAGTTTTAAAACAGCATATGTTTAAAACAGTTAGTTTAAAACATCGCTTAAACAATCAGTTTTTCAAAATACAATTTCTAAAACTGGACATTCAAAAGGTTTTCAAAATTAAAACCCCGACAAATCATAGATCAGTAGTGCAACCCATCTAAGGGAACCTCAGGCGTAAGGTACGCGGGTGTTCTAAGAAGAACACACCTTGAGCATCCGCGTTCAAACCCCAAGCTAGAGGGGATGCTACGACTCTGCGAATTATCTCCGTGTCGTATCGGCCAGAGTAAAAGTGTCCAGGTCCAAGGGTGGTGAGATCTATTTTGGTTCTCATATGTTTACCGTGTTGTATCGGGCCAAAAAGCACTTAGAGGGACTTAAACATGTACGGGTAATTA
This sequence comes from Centaurea solstitialis, assembly GCA_030169165.1. NCBI lineage: Eukaryota > Viridiplantae > Streptophyta > Magnoliopsida > Asterales > Asteraceae > Centaurea > Centaurea solstitialis. The sequence goes on along the minus strand of JARYMX010000568.1, from coordinate 9,124 downwards.
CCGTTGTCCCGAAAAGATCTAGGAGTCATGTCAGTTAGATGTGATTGGCAAAAGTCCTTGCCTACCGAAATAATACGTGGGCCTGATCGGGTGAAGAACACACCACCCATCAGGGTGTATGAAATAAGGATCCTAGTCCAATTAATCATTTATGGGTTTATTGATTTTATTGGAAGATTAGTCTATTAACAAGTTGTTAAAACCAATTTCATTTTATGTGTAGATCGCTAACACTGTAACCAACACAAACAACTTGTCACTCCGCTCCATCCTAGAAAAGGATAAACTCACCGGTCCCAATTTCCTTGACTGGGAGCGCAATCTTATGATTGTGCTCAGGCATGAAAGGAAATGGTACGTCTTAGAAGAGCCTTTGCCAGAGGCCCCACCAGCAAATGCACCGGCTGCTACTAGAAATGCTCATAAGAAGCATACGGATGATTTGCTAGATGTAGGTTGTCTAATGCTTGCAACCATGAGCCCAGATCTGCAAGCAGGGCTCATGAATACTAGTGCTTACGACATGATCCGCCAGCTGAGGGACATGTTCCAAACGCAAGCTCGCACAGAACGTTATGATGCCACGAAGGCATTTAACGAGTGCAAGATGATCAAGGGGGCCTCGGTAAGCGACCATGTGATGAAGATGAAACGTCACATGGACCACCTGGAAAGGCTAGGGCACCCAGTTCCGTTGCAGCTGGCAACGGACACAATACTCAACTCACTGTCAGAAGACTACAAGCCTTTTGTGGTCAATTATAACATGAATAACATGGAAAAGTCAATAGCCGAAAGACTGCTGAGTTGAACATGGGGGCCAAAGGCAAAACCAAAGACGTGCTCATGGTGAAGGACGGAGGGATAAAGAAGAAACATGGGCGTGGAGGCACCAGCAAAGGGAAGGGTCCAGTACCGGCCATCCAGAGTGCACCCAAAGTTCGTGAAAACATCAAGGGCAAGAGCAAAGGCAAGAAAGTTAAGCCTAACAAAGCGAGGACCGAAAATCGTTGTTTCACTTGCAACGAAATCGGTCATTGGAGGCAAAACTGCCCTAAGCGTCATGAAGCAGGTATGTAAAAACCTCAGGTATTTATGATTGCTTGGTTTATCACTTATACTAATGCCTAGTGCAAATGTTTATTGCAGGTGGTCAACAAAGGTGAATGCCCAGGAGTTACAGAAGGATCATAAGCACAAGTCTAGTTAATCAAGACATCTATCTTTAAAAGTTTATTTAAAACAGTTATGTAATTTTGTGGCTACATTTCATAATTACATTCTTGGAATATTTTTAATGTTCTTAAAAGGTTTTAAAATTTATTGTCTTGAAATACCTATTGTGCTTGTTGTGAATGAAGTCAAGTGCTGACTAAATTCAAGTTTAGATCCTAGATATTGATGTACACACTAACCTAAGACTTGTATATATGAAAACTATCAATAACACATTATGCACTAAAACTCAAGCAATAAGGTTTTAGAGCAATAGCGATTATAAGTAATGAATTACATAAAGTAACTTGTAATCATAAATTAATTACTTATGTGTTTTATAGAATTTTGGATATTATCTCAGTTATTGTTGATAATATCAGTATTTATGAAACTAGGAAATTCCAAGTTTTGGAATTAGGATTTGGGCAAAATCCAGTTAAGTTTCATAAATGATAAAAATTCTAAGTTACCATTACTCAAATAGAATTTACAAAGTTTTTTTTTTTTTTTTTGACCAAGTCAACAGTAAATCTTGAGTAATAGCTAGTTTTCATATAGGTTAGTGGGAGCCCAGCTAATTCTCTATCCAGTTTGAGATAAAGAATAGAAAATGTGATTATTGATTCAGTATATCTAGAAATTATAATCCAGATAGGATATAAAGATATAAGATCTCTCCTCTTAGTCTAAAAGGAAAAATCAGTGTTTTAAAGTTTTTTTTTTTGAGCCAGAATCAACTTTAAAAGGGAATCAATGATTAAGTGTGTTGAGTAAATTAGTAAAAGGTATTAAGTTATCTTTTAATGACAAATTAAATTTCCTGTAAAATTTGCCAGTTGGGCAAATGGAAATTTTATCTGATTTCAGGTAGAAATCATTCATCTACACAGCAGCTAAGAGAAGCTGCAGTATAACTTTTACATATTCAGGGTAACTCGGAGTTTGTCCAGATCTTCAAGTACAGAGAATATGGTGAAAGAAGTCTAATTTTGTTTTATAAGTGTTAGCAAAACAAGATTAGCCGTAACAAGCATAAAATATCAGTGGGGTATTAAACTTGTAACGTTTTTGGTTGTCACTTTGATTAAGACGGTAAACATTAATCAAAGGGTTTAAAATAAAGTTAAGGTGATACTTTATTTAGACCAGTATTTAACAAACGTTGAAATAGACACAGGGAAAATGATCAAAAGAGATGCCATTAATTTTGTTATTGTTACAGAGTGTAATATGGACTATACAAAATTAGTCTCTTTATTATCTTTTCTATTTTGCATGTTTCGTCATCCAGGAATAAAACTAGTTTTATAAGTTTTTATTCAAAATATTGTCCGTGACAACTTATTGTGGTGGGAACCCAATAAGGTATTAAAGTCATTGTGAACTTCTGGGTAGTTATGATCAGTGGTTGAATAACAGCTACAAGCGTTGTAGACCAGAAGTTGCACAGATATTTGATAGAGTAGCAAATATCGGACGTGATCCGCGGTTGAGACTTACTTCTTGGATTTTGTCATAAGTAAATCTCACAGTGGTTGTCCCCATTACCTGAGGTATCTGGTTTGATATCATGAGGACTGCTGGATACTTAGTACGTTCAACCGCTACGCCGTAACAGGGTGACTATAAATGGCGTAACTAGATTCAGCGGAAGCCGTGGTGTTGAATGCGGATATGCAAGATGGGATTTGCACCTCTTCTCCGAAGAGAGATATTTCTGGGCCCCTTGACTGACTGAATATACTGATGAAGTGCATGGCCATGCCCAAACGAACTGATTAGTTCTTTGTCGTTTACCTATCAGTAGAGGTCGGATAGTCAAGAAACAGAGTCATGAGTATTAAGAGTTGACTTAATCCAGGCTCATATTCATAGATGAAATATCGTGCTGCAAAGGGAAAAGCCAAGATATACACAATTTATGAACAGTTGTTTAATAAAAGTTATTTCCTAAAAGGAAAAGTTTAAATCACCTATCTGGGTATAAGAGTTCTTGTAACCTGGTTAGCCTAAGTGCCTGTCTAGGGGCCTCCTTAGGTCTGTGTGATCAAGGACGGTATTGCCAACTTGCACAAGTGGGAGTCTGTTAGTAATTATGTGCAAAAGTTGACAAACCAGTAATCACACATCCAATGTTACAAGATACTTGAGGGTCACACCTGTGAGGACCTATAAATCGAGTAAGTTAAATAAAACCCAGAAATGGAGAGTTTGGATTTATAATAGTCAATTATAAATCAGTTGGGTATTTTCAGTCAGAAGTCCCAAAGTTAGAGGGTTGATAAAATTAATTAAAGATAATTATATATTTATTAAGTAAAATATATATATAATAGATAATCTAAATTAATTATCATAATTATCTAGGAGATCTTTTCTTAGGCAAAAAGAAAAGATCAAGATAATTAAGGAAACTAAATCAGATGATTATTCAATCATCTGATAAAGCTATATATAAGCCTTAAGGGTTTATGTATTCATTAGACAAAAAACAAATCACAAAAAGGTTTTCAATTTTTCCTCCCTCTCTCCCTCTCTGCGCCGATTACACACACACACACAAGCCAGGTCGGTTTTTGTTGTGTCCGGGGTTTTAGAGTTCTGCTAGAGGAACACTCGTACGGTCGTTTGCGGGTGGATTATTACTCAAGCATCCAGGTAAACACCAATTATCTAACTGTTAGTTAAATCGTAACGGATAAGATCGTGGTTAGGTTTTATCCACGTACGCTTCCGTATAATTGTTTGAGTGATCACCGGATCAGTTTGGTTCGGGGATCACAGAAAAACCCAACAGATGTGCTCTTGTCCATTTCAACTGAGCAGGAAGATTTGCAAGATCATCTAGATTGTTCTGACTATCATTTTCATCAATGATTGGAGGAATCTCTGATTGATCATCGGGGGTTAACTCTGATTGCTCAACACTTGGAACTGGTATAGCCTGATCAGAGTTAGAAGTAGAACAAATATTCTCCGATGGTCCGGAATCATTTACGCTCGAAGGTTCTGGAACATCTTGAATATCAACTCTTGGATTTCTGGAAAGAATGAGATCTTCATTATCTGCACAAATATCCAGAAAAGCATCCATAAACAATAAATCGAGTTCTGAACTATTTGGATCAGTAATAGAATCAGAAGTCGTAGTAGAAGCTTGACTATGAATTCCGAGTTCTGAACTGCTATGTTCAAAAGTCATCGACACGGTTTCATCAAAGGTGACATAAACGGTTTCCATAACCATCTTGGTTCTCTTGTTGTAGACCCGGAAAGTCTTCGACGTTAGCGAATAACCAAGAAAGTATCCCTCGTCGGCTTTCTTGTCAAACTTACCAAGATTGTCACGGTTATTGAGAATGTAACACCTACAACCAAAAACATGAAAAAATTTCACATTAGGAACTCTACGGTTGATTATATGATAAGGAGTTTTCTTGAAGCGCTTAGTGATGATGGTTCGATTCTGTGTAAAACAAGCCGTTGAAACAGCTTCGGCCCAAAAGGTTAGAAGTAATCCGGAGTAAGCTAGCATCGTTCGTGCCGCTTCCACTAAGGTTCGGTTTCGTCTTTCTACAACTCCATTTTGTTGTGGAGTATAAGCACCTGAAAAATTATGAGAAATACCAACAGATATTAGATAAGCATCTAAAGTAGCATTTTTAAATTCAGTGCCATTATCACTCCTAATCTTTCGAACTGGAAGTTGCAAAAGAACTTGGATCCTCTTAATGAACTTTATGATCAACTCGGGAGCTTCAGATTTCATTCTCAGAAAAATCTCAACACCATCACTATTAATGATAAGACAGTTAATGATGGAAAATAGAACAATGTTATAACCATCACAAAACTGACTTGCACTAAAAAGATTATGACTTAACCCCTCAACATAAAGTACCTTCTTTATGGATACCTTACCATTTGTAAGAATGCCGTAACCTTTGATGACACCAGTCGTCTTATTCCCAAAACTAACTGTTCCTCCTGGTCGTTCCACATAATTGTGCAACAACTCCTTGTAGCCAGTCATATGTCTTGAACAACCGGAATCGACATACCACATATGCCTGGCCTGTAGAAACATGTTAGTTCATCTTGGGAACCCATATCCAAATGGGTCCTTTCTTGTTGGTCTCATACATCTTTAACAAATCAGAAGATGAACCTAAAATCTTACAGTTTATACCAGACTTTGAAATTTGTGCATTCAATAAATCTTTAGGAATCCATTTGCACACAAATTTCACATCAACTGATTTATCTTTTGCTTTTGAAAGATTTTTCTTTTTAGCACTAAACACTTTAGCACGATGATCAAACGAGTAAGCACGAGATTTATCATGAGAAACACCACTAGATCTCTTCTTTTTAACATGACTAGAGTTCAAAGAAAACGAATTATCACCACAATGAGTACAATGCAAACGTTGCATAGCAAAAAAACATTAAGGCAGACTCAAAAGAGTTTTGACACTTATTGAATCTAACATTCAGATTACATTTATTTGCATCATCAACGGATGACTTTTTAACAAAACGCTTTTTCTTCTTTGAATCTTTCTTCTTCCACCCTAGGCCATGTCGTTTAAAACTTTTTAAATCTATAGAATCAGAAGAACTAGAGTTAATAGGTGTCTTAGGAACTGAACATACATCAGATGAATCTTTTGAAGATGTTTCAAGTGTAGCACAAGACGTACTTCCTACCTCAAAAGTACTTGCACCAAAATTAAGTGAACAAGTTTCAGACTTTGACAAAGTGCACGAGGATTTCTCAGCTTTGGAAATACCACTATCACTTGAAACATTTACAACATTTGGTTTATCTTGTGTACTCGACTTTGGTTTTTCAAAATCAGCACCAAATTCCACATCTGGTAGTTTGAGTTCTGATTTAAGGATATCTCCTTCAACCATACTATCTAAACTTTTGTACACAAGATAACCATCTTTATCAATAACAGCATATGTAATTAAATCAGTGACTTCAGGCTTCATACTTTGATCAAAACAAGGTGGAGTATCTTGAGACTCAAACATGGGGTTTGAAATAAAATTTATCTTTTGCTCTTTAAAACCCTCTTCAATATCATCATCATTATCAGAATCAAAACATGGTTTGGTCTCATCAGAATCAGAATCAGACTCATAATCAGAAACGCTTTTATTTTCTGAAAGATTATTAACTTGAATAAACTCAGAAAGATTTTCACAATCCATTTCTTTTTCAAGTTCACTTGTCTTATCTTCAGATTTAGGAGTAGATTCAGTAGTCATTGACTCATTTTCAATATCTTTACTAAGCTTTTCAGATTCAGTTGAAAAAGACTTTACATCTTGAGAATACAAAGAAACACACTGAGTATGAGAAAACTCGGGTTTTCTTGTTTTATAACTTTGATTTAAATCATCATATTGAAAATCACATGTGAAATCAAAGTTATTCTTTCTCTTTGGCTTTGAATCTGAAAAACTATCACTTGAGTCATCAACAACTTTTTCTTTACCTTTATCCGAAGAATCAGATAATGAACTACCAGATTTTACAAAGGTCTCATTTAATTTTGGAAAACTTAAGTTATCAAACTGATAAAGACCTTTAGGGCTTTCTTTAAAACATCAATTTCAGGTAAACCTAACCCCATTTTAGGATTGTAAAACCTAGTATCTTTTAGATTATTTGTCAAAAGCTTAAGCGTCTGTTGAGTCTGACCTCTTTTGATATTAAGATCCTCCAACTGTTTGATTTTGGCATAAGCCTCAGATCTATCTTGAAAACAAACTTCATATTTGATCATATATTCAGCTTTTTCAGACTCCAAATTTACTAAAGCACTCTTCATCTCAGAAATTTGAGATTCTAGTTTGGCTTTCTCTTTCCTAATCTCAGCCTTTTCAAGCTCACGATCAGCAGCTAAAGATTTATATAACTCACATTCATTACTGAATTCAATGACTCGAGCTCTTTCGAACTTAATCTTTTCCTTCAAGTCATCAAATTCAGCTTTTAAAATTAAAAACTGTTCTTCTAAAGAGCATTCATCATTATCAGACGTATCCGAGTCAGAAGGAGTTTGACTTACCTCATTTGATGCCTCGGTCTCTTTGTGAAGGTTGATGGTTTCTTCCACACTTGCCATGAGATTGTAGTGAACTTGTGTGAAATGAGCAGAATCCTCATCATCAGAAGTATCATCATACCAACATTCCTCTTCCGCCATCAAAAATTTACCTTCACTCTTGCGTTTAGCAAGTTGAGCCTTCTTAGTATAGTAGTCAAAATCCCTAACTTTCGGTGCTCTACAATCTTTGACAAAATGGCCTGGTTTGCCACAATTGAAACATACATTGCCTTTCTCATCTGTCTTGTCTTTATCATAACTCTTCCTCTCCGGTCTTTTCTCACATTCCTTTGGCTTGTACTTGTCTCTTTTGTAGTTATCGAACTTGGGTTTCGAATAGAACTTCTTCTTCCCATAACGTTTGTGAATAGAACTAGACAAAAGAGCAAGCTTGTCGGCAACTCGCTTCAAATCAACATCGGATTCAGAACTTTCATCTTCAAGTGTTTCTGAATCAGAATCAGACAACTCGGTGACTAAAGCCTTTGAATGGCTTTTCTTCTTTGAACTAGCACTAGGGAGCACACTCTTCTTCTTTTCAGTCAACAGGGCCAAAGAATCAGAAATACTTTTCTGCTTCATCACAATATCTTTGACTTTCACTTCATGTTGACTAAGAATGGAATACAAGTCATGCAAGTCTTCTTCCGCCAAGTTCTTGTTCATTTGAAGATTAACGGAGTAGTGATCCCATTCTGGATTGAGATTTTTCAAGAACTTGAAGTTGATCTCGGAAGTAGACTTTTGCATTCCATTTCTCCTCAAATCATTTAGAATGATGTTGAACCGACTGTAAGAATCAGCAAGTGTTTCTCCCTCTAAAGCTTTAAACCCTTCATAAGCTCCGATTGCTTGGTTTAGCTTAGCTTGGATTGACCTTTCCGTCCCTTGAAACTGTTTTTCCAACTCAACCCACAACTCTTTCGCAGTATTTCTACTATCAACACAATTAAACAAATCGTTCGAAATCGCCATCGTGAGTAAAGTAAGAGCTTTTTCATCAAGTTCAGCTCTAATCTTTTCAACCTCACTGTAATGCCGAAAGAGTTTATACACTCTTCTTGGTTCAATTGCGGGAGTAGTAGCAGTCTCAGGAGTACCGGGAATGTCAATGAATGGCTTAATCGGACCTTCTTGGATGCTCACCATGAGTGTCTTATCGATGTTGTTGAGGAATTGAATCATCCTTACACGCCATTGCGGATACTCGCCAATTTGAAGAACTGGAGGTTTTGACTTTGAACCCATGCTTAATAAATCTCTTGACATCTTCACAGAACTTGAAAATGATCGAAAATTCACTGAAACTAGTAGATTTCTTCCGAACTTATGGAGGTTTACAAATCTGAGAATCTGTAGCTAATCTGAACACTTCTTTTGATCAACGAAAAGGTTAGTGACAAAAGTCAAAAAGTCAACCGAAAAGTCAACCGGTGAATAGTGAAATCTCGAGAAAAAATATTTTTCAAAAATTTGAAAGTTGATTTTGACCGCAAAATTGAAATCTTAGTCCAAAAATACAACCTCTCGGAAATCACCAAAATCTCGGAAAAACCGGCATTTTTCGGGAAAAAATGACCTTAAAAATGACTGAACTTTTTCACCGTAAAATCAGATAAGAAGTCTAAAAAAGTTTACGAGAAAAAACGCCCGAAAAACGCTTCCAGACTTTTTTTTTGGCTTAAACTATTCCGATTCGGAAAACACTATATTCCGATTCGGAATTTATGAATATTCCGATTCAGAATTTATGAATATTCCGATTCGGAAAATATGAATAC
>JARYMX010000567.1:0-17038 GCA_030169165.1 Centaurea solstitialis | reverse complement strand
TGGTAAGTAAACATCAACCCTTATATATTTTTTAACAACTAAATCATGTTTTTAATGCCTGGATCGAAGCCTAAAATTTTTAAAACTTACCCGAAACCCAAACTTCTTGGAATGGGATTTCGGGACGTTAAAACGATCCATTGTTGCTTATAATCTTGTTATGAACTGATTTAGGATGAATGTTGATAGTTTAGGGCCTTAGATCGACGTTTTTTTTGAGCGGTTTTTGATTTCCGGAACTCGAACATCTCGGTTTTCCGACTCGGAAAACTTGAACATTCAATTTTTCCGAATCGGGAAATTGAATGTTCAATTTTTTTCCGCATCGGAAAACGATGCTCATTCATGTTTGTTTTTCCGATTCGAAAAAACTATGTTTTCCAAAACGGACTTTGGTCTCGTTTTCATTGCTTCTTTTCCACCGGAAAACGTGGGGGAACTCCCTTATGGGTTTCCAAGGTTTTCCGATCGATCGAGAAGACCAAGTCTTAAAAAAAATTTTTACTAAGTGTTTGTGACATTTTCCGATTCGGAAAACCATGTTTTCCGACCGGAAAACCTACAATTTTTTTCTCTCTAAAGTGTGGGAGTTTCCCGATTCGGAAAACACCTTTTCCGAATCGGAAAATTTGTCTGTTTTACCTTGTGCTATCTTTCCAAGGTTGAGTATTCCGACTCGGAAAACACCCCTTTTCCGAATGGGGAAAACTCCCCTCGTGTTTGCTCGTTTTCCGACTCGGAAAATACGAAATACTCATTAATTGGGGTTTTCGAGGGTTTTCGACTCGTGCTTAGTCGAGGGTATAGTCTTTTCACGTTGTATTACTTCTAACACTTAATGTTTTCCAGAAATGGTGATCAACAACCGATTGCTCCACTTCACCCTCGCCAACGCTGCTGATCTCGCACTGATCAACCCGGCAGACATCGTTGAGATTCCACCAGAACAACCAGTTCGTTGACTTGGCGAACTTCACCGTCCAAGATGACGTTGTTCTCGGATTCTCCGAGCACATCCCCTTGCATACGCGATGCAAGAACTGCAGACATCCCAATGATATATCTGCAGCAGTTCGGGAAAACACTTCCCGTGTTGAAAAAACCGGGACGGAGTGCAAACCTCATCGGCAGTGGACCAACTGATCTGGTCTTCACTATGGAGGATCTTCGCAGAATCCTTCGTCTGCCAGTTGCAACTCCGGAGGCCCGTTTGACCCCTCGTGTCTGGACCTGAGCTGTTCAGCAAAGGGTCTCGCTGTCGGAGTCCACTACACCGAGAACAACGGGCCCGAGAGGAATCTCCCAGATCTCACGGGGGAATGCTCCCCCCCAATCTGGTACTCTTTCTTCAATATACTCAACCGCACGATCTCCTCGAAGACCCATGGCATGGACAAGGCATCCACCCAGTTCGGGCACATTTTCCATGCGGTCGCCTACGGGAGGGGATCGACTTTGCTCAAAAAATTTTGGGGGCGGACATCACGGTGATGTCAGAGCTGGGCCAGGACGCACAAAAACACATCCATCCCTTGGATGCCTTCTTCAGTCTGGTGATTCGAGATCACATAACCAGAACCGTGCTGTTCACGCAGATCAAACCATCTCCGATTTGAAAGTCAACAGATCGGCCGAGCCAACAAGAAGAATCTGAAGCCTGGTCAAGTAGAGATGCCCCATACCGGCAAACGTGCTCAACATGGCAGACCGTAGGTCAGTGAGTGTTAGGATGTACCCTATTCCGTTTGGTTTTAGAAGACACGTCTACGGACTCCTCAGAACCGGGGAGCCCTGCCCAAGACGTGCAATCCGTCCTAACTAGAAAACCGTGCCTCTGGTACGGCGGGCAGAGCTCAGTGGGGGAGCTTCTGGCTCGGGGTGATGAGAGTTGACGTTAGGGGAGGAGCGGGTAGAATTGTCGGTACGTCTGCCACTCCGCACACTTCTCGAGCCGGTGCATATCAGACCATGATCCAGAACCGTGCCACTCGTGCTCGCACTCCTACTGTTGTGGAGGAATCTTCTGAGGCCATCCGCACACGCGGGGTACACGAGTCACTTCAGGGTAAAGCAGTACATGGGCACTCTTCAGCAGTCACCGATCCACTCATCATCGGAAGAGCGGGCCCATCGCCGACACCGCCGCAAAACCTACTGGGGAGGACGTGGAAGCTTCCCCCCAAGAACAAGCACATGTTCCTCCACCACCTCCCCTCGCGGCCGTCACTTCTCAGGGAGGCGAACCCCAGGCGAACCATTGGCAATGACTCCGACGGTCACGAGTCTTCCGAGAACACTCCTACGGACCGTCGTGAGCACGATGACGAGGCAACAGAATCAGAACAAGTTGACTACGGATCCGACTCCGAGTTTCAACTATCAGATCCTCCAAAGGGCGGGAAGGCCCAAGTGATAGATTTGGATGAAGCCACCTCCTCCTTCAACGACGACCGGATTTCAGGTGATCCAACACTTATTGCGGATCTGGCGTCGGATGACCGAACAGTTGGTCAGGAGGAAGAAGGTGAGGCCGAGGTAGCCACCGGCTGGGGACGAGAAGACAGCGAAGAAGAAGAAGAGAGAGAGGGGAGAAAAGGAGAGAGAGAGCAGAGAAAAAGAGACCGAAGACGTAGAGGTCCAGTTGAGCGAGCCTTGGGCTCAATTAGAGGAGGCGGATGTAGAAGAAGAGCCGCACAGGTTAGAATCGGACATTCCTTTAGCCCAGAGTCCAACCCCCACAGAGGCAACCCTCATACAGACCGGTCACTCGCTGACGTCAGGTCAAGTCGCTGGCAGCCAACCAGCGCATTTGCACGCCCAAACCAGCCACTCGGCCATCTCTAAAACAGATGGTCGTTTCACATTTCTCACGGGATTTAGCTCAACTTCCACCGGCCACTCAATCGGAGTCTGCCGGTGTTGAAATGAGAGAGGCTCTGCCCCACCTCTCGACGTCTTTCAGAGCACCAGTAGTCCTAGAGCCACTCACAGAGACCTTTAGGGTCGTTCATTTGACTAGGACACTCTTGGATGCATCATCTGCCCGCCCAAGTGGCGAGGCCGGAACGGGGAGAGTTGGTGCGTCATCGGACGCCCTTCGAGGATCCACCGGAAGCCCCGACACCGTCAACATCATACCAGGTGACATCGGGCCGAGAGAGCACCTGGGTAGGACTCTACTCGTCAACTGGAGCCCAAGTGGCACCAGGTTTAGCTCTTCCGGACCGGGTCCGACAGACTCGAGCAAAGTCTATAAAGATGCTCACGCAACACCGGGCTTTTGAGCCTGACGGATTCGGGCGGAATCCCTAAAACCGCCCCTGCACCAACGGGACTTATAGGTCCGACGGATTCGGACGACATCCTTAAAGTCGTCCAAAGCAGGTTATTAGCTGTGGAGCAAGCCAATCAGGCTCGGGATGCGCGGGTCGAGGCACTTGAGAAAGCCTTGGCCGAGACGGAGAGGAAGAGACTAGCCGATCTTGAGGCGTCGCGCAAGCTCCAAGAAGACCGGGATGCGGAGCTATACGAGCTCAAAAGGAAGATCAAGGGCAAACACTCTGAGGCTGCCCCATCTACTGAAGCTCCCATTCCCAGGCCATCAGAAGACGTCCTCAGGCTCGCTCCTCCGACTTCGGGCGACCTTCCTCCGATCCCAGGCTACGTCACTGAGGTGGAACACTTGATGATGGTCACCTCCTACACCACTCAGAATGACCGCCTGTCCGCCCAAGTCAGAGATCAAGCTGCCCAGATCGAGCTGCTACAACAAAGGATTAGAGAACTGGAGGCCGTGTGTCGGTCCCAGGCTCAGCCTTCGAAGAGGAGGCATGATGACCCTGATGACTCCGCACCAGGTCCTCATGAGGGGGAGGTACAAGCTGCAAAACGGCTTCGCACCGACCTCCAACCTGGTTCCGGCTCCGGTTCATCAGCTCCAGCTCCAAGTTCCTCAGCCGCCCCTTCGAGCGCTCCCACAGACTTCGAGGCCGCCGAAGCTCCCTATGTCGATTATGAGACAGAAGACATACCGGACATGGGGAGTTGGCGATATGAGAGGATTCCGGAAGGGGAGTCAGTTCAGTTTCCCCAAATGACGGACACGGCTCAGATTGATGCCGTTATACCAGAAGCAGCGCCGACTGATCCTTCAGAGTTCCAGATTCCGGAAGCAGCCCGGAAGATCTTGCGGTCGCTAGCTCAAGCCTAAGGGTCTATCAGAAGGGAGACGATCTAGTCAAGGATCCTGACTACGCCAACCTCCTCTCAGCGCTCAAGTTTCCAACTCCAAAAGCCCCACGGACCGTCCACTCGACCGATCCAGAAACTTATGCTCCTACTGTCATCCAGCTCAACTGGAACCACTCCATCATCTTCCGCCCGTTCCTAGAAGAAACGTTCACCCGCATCTACCAGCAAGAGAAGCTGCACGTCTGGTCCCGAAAAGTCTACTTCGGGATCTCTCACATCAGGAACAAGAGACGAAGGACAGCGTACGTGCATCAGCGAATGTGCAACTGGGCCACTCATGGACGCCAGAGGATCAGACGTTGCTTCATCAAGGTAACTGCTATGCGCCCCTACAAACATGGCCATCAGTTATTCCTTGAATATGATGTTCGCATGTACGGCACCGGTGTCCCTCGAGGTGAACTGCAGAACTGGACCTTCACAGAAGCTGACTTAGATCGGGTGCATCTAGAAGACCTTCTCACGATCATCAAGTACCTCCAAGGCCCGATCCTCCGACCAGAGCACTACAGAGATGGCACGGAAATACTGAAGAAATACGTCCGTCACGCAATCTCTCTCGCAAGAGTGACGGACTACCAGCTTGCCATCGAAAGCCGCCAGCCGAAGGTCAACCTGCTTAGACCAAACCTGCTCGTTCCTGGTATCGATGCCTACACGCCTTACATGCCAACCAGGATACCTGAGCATGGAGTCCTTTACATGACTCGGAAGAAGAAGGAGCGCAGGTTCATGAGGTTTGGAGAGCTCTCCAGGTTCTGCGACGGGACCCTCCTTTATGTCTACAATGGCATGCAGAGCAGACTGCTGGCGGATCAGGTACCAAGTCGGAGAATCATAGATGGAAAAGGAAAGCTGCTGGAGGCAATGAGGTTGATCGAGAAGAAGCTTAAGGAACGGTTGATGTACAGACGGGCAGAGGCTGCGATGCAGATGAGAGCACGGATCATAGGCGAGTGGGAAGAGTACCTGCAGATGTCCAAGTGGGAGCCTGCACTGGAGCTTCCACCACCATTCTGACTTCTTCTCAAAGGGGAGATTGTAGAACCCAGGTGTTGAGAAGAGTCAGAATCATCTATCTTTAAACTGCTTTCTAGTTTAGTTTCCTTGTTATGTAAACAATTATGCTTTGTTATGCCCTTGTTTAGAGGTTTGTAACCTCGGGGGCCTTTCTCGTAACTTTGTCAAACTTCCTTCTACCTATATAAGGTAAAGGATTTCTAGGGTGTTGTGTATGAAATCATATCTTTACCAAATTGGGCAACATTATCTCCATTGTTGAGTTTTATCAAAGCTCTCATTGATTTCATCCTCTTGATTGGATTTCCATCCATTTCTTCTTGCATTTCATTGTTTCTAGGGACAACAGAGAGAGAGAGAGAGAGGAGAGAGAGAGAGAGAAAGAGAGAGAGAGAGAGAGAGAGAGAGAGAGAGAGAGAGTTTTTTGGTTTCTATTTGGTGAGAGTGAATGAATTGGAATTGAATAATGATTAACCACAACTGAATATTTATATTAGAATAAACAGTATCTGAATCATATTCACTTTCCTTTTCCTAATAAATATCTTTCTTTTCCACTAAGTAAGATATCTATTCCATATATAATTATACATATATTATTCTTTCTTCTCCACGAAGAAAGATTTATTCCATATATATATATATATATATTAACTAATATATATATTAATCAGGATAATTATTATTATTATTACTATATATATATATTTATTTAACTAACAAATATATATAAACCAATTAATTAAACCAGTTATATATTTATTTAACTAATAAATATATAATCCCTTTTAATTAATAATAGAAACCTTTAACTTTGGAGTTTCTTACAGAAAACACCCAACAGATTTATAATTGACTCTTATAAATCTAATCTCTCTATACTGGAGTTATTTTACTTGTTCGTTTTACAGGCCTCACAAGTGTGACCCTCAAGTGTCTTATAACATTGGATGTGTAATCTTTGGTTTGTCAACTTCTGCACATAATTACTAACACACCAATCATCAAGCATAAACATATCAGATCCAGAAGTCATCACGTTAGTCTTAGTCTGTGAGAAAGAGAGTTGTGCTGATACGAGTGATTTGATTCTCAATCATCTGTTGCTGTACGGTCGGTATAATGTCTGTCTTTTATAGTGTCTTAGACTTAAATTCTTACAATAACCAATACAACCGTACCTTTGGCAAAGTTAAATCATCCACTTGGTGAGTTGTTATTACCATGATAAGTACTACATTTTCTCTCATATAAATCATCTTCTTTTTTCCTTTCTAGTTATTTAGTTAATTAGTTATTTGTCTTTTAGTTAGTTAAACCATTTTCCTAAAAACCCCCCATTATTCTAGATTAATTAAACTAGTTAGGATTATTAGTCTACATAACTTGACTGTTCCCAGCGGTAAGGACGATACCTGGACTTTCCTACACTATATTACTCGCGATCAGGTACGCTTGCCTGTGAATGTGGTAATTGTGGTTAGGCATTAGAGGTTAAAACTTGTTTTGCTTTTTATATATAATATTTACCGCATCAACCAAATACTCTAATTTGATTAATAGATGATTAAAATGGTCCAAAATCGAGTGGTAGTGATGATATATTCATACTGATGATATTTGGTGCTGTTAGAGATAAACAGAAAATTTACAGCCACTTCAAAAATTCGTATCAAATAAACCATTTATCCAAATGAGATGTGCGATATATCGTTGGAAATCCTATTATGTCTACTACAACTTCTATTGAGAGTCCGAAATCTAATTTGGTGCTTAAGAGTGTCAAAATATCGAATTACAGCAGCTGGTATAATTCTACTCGGGATTTACGCACTGTTGGCATAAAATTCATAGTTAATTTGTATTAGCTCCAAATGAAATGAAGTTTCCAGTTACAAACCTAAGACATATATCTACAACTTTCATTTAGAAAGTATCATTAGATTTGGCTTCTATGTATGAATAAAATGTCCAACAAAGTGTCGAACAGAAGCTGAAATATGCAGGGGACTGCCATGTTTTATGTATTTGTTTGTTAAACCATAACATCCCTTAACCAATGCTAGCAATTAATTATTTGTTAATTAAGATGGAAATAAGCTTAATTATGTTAAAACAAGGGTACTTATAGGATAAACGAATTTGACAAATATAGGTGATCATTGTATAACTGTAAGTGTACATTACCTATGTTAGGAAACTCGATTAATTAGTAAGAAGTGGGACCTTGGCATTCGAGCATCGGGTTTCTTATCTCGGCTACATAAACGTACGGATCTCTTATCCTATTGACACCGAAGTGACTTATTGTCAAGGGTCATTCCATTCAAAAATGATTTACGTGATCGTAAACTTTATACGAACGACCTCAATGAGGATATATTCATTGATTTTCCTTGATGTTATTCCTTTCTTGAAATCATTTAGAATATTTCGAAAACGAATTGTAGACTCGGTCAAATGATCGAGAGATTATCGAATTGAGAATGGCACAACTAGATAAAGTCAAGACATGTTGAATTGTCTATTGACTTTTCTAACTATTTGACATATCCTTGTGATCCGGTGAGATCACATTTGTTGTGATCCTTTACCCAGACACTCGTCGGGGGCACCGACATTGTGATGCTTCCATGGTGACTACAATCACCAAGGTGTCCTCGTGTATGTGCGGGTAGTGCGCTGGCCCTAATCAGGAACATAACAGAACCAGGTTCTTTTTATAGCGTCCGAGAGCTAGTGGGTGTCGTGCCCACACTGCTAGTTCTCACATAGGCCCATAGGATCGTACATCCTATGGGAAGAACAGGTTCGGTGTATTCTGGTGATTATGTGAACTTGAATAACACGAACTACAGAATGGGGTGATTACGTGAACCCCCTTGTTATGTCTTTGTGATATTCGATTGATTTACTTTATCATTTCGTGATTATATGGATAATTTGTACTTAACCTATATTGTTTATTGTTGATTTCGTTGATCTGTTCACTGAGTTTTTGCTCAGGCACGTTTGTTATTCCGTGGCAGGTTCTAGAGACAGGTTGGGTGATTATCCAGGCTGAGAGACTTGGAGTGACTTTTGGAGGTCAACTAAATAGAAGACCATACTTTTGTATAGTTACCTTTTGGTGGTAAATATTTTGTAACCTATCATGTGGTTTTCTGAAACCGTTGCTAGTATATATGTAATTACCTTAGTTGCTCTATATGCAATATAACTCGGTCGGGTTAGAAATTGGGGTGTTACAGTTAAGTAGGTCTTGATAGGTGGAGAAGAGGATTTCAATGATGGGGTGAAATCTAATGCAGGTAAGGTCATGGTTTGTGGTGAGGGAATAGGATCGGAGTAGGATCTATCATTAGTAGATGAAAGTTCTATTCTATAAGGTTCTTTTGGTTTAGAGGTTGAGGCTTTAGTTTATAATACAGGTTTTGGATTTGGGTAGAATGGTTGAGATAGGAAGTTTATTAGAAGAGCTAGGAGAAGAAGGTTTAAGAGGTGATGGATTAGAAGGAGTAGGTTTAATTGGTGAGGGAGTATTTGATGATAGCTTAATTCCTGATTTTTAGATTGAGCTGGTTGTTTTTCAGCGTTGCCTTGAGTAAGCAGGTTTTTCTACCCCTCAGGTTGTGTGCTTTCCTCAATAAGTGGAAGAGAAGGACAAACTTCAACACTTAGCTTCTTCACCATGGGAGGGGGTTGATCATCATCATTGTCATCATGGCCCAAATCAACCCCATGATATCCATCCTTCATCATCATTGTCATCAAGACCCTCATCATCTTCGTCTTCTTCCTCCTCAACCTAGTCGACTTGAAAGTGAGAGAGATTGGAGGGTCTTGGTTGCTCGGCATTAGTACCAGCTACAACAGGTCTCTCCCCTCAGCTACTAAAGGAATGATCCTAAGGGCAGCTGTCAGTAGCTGGCGAATAATGGTTTCCACGCCCGTAACCATGGTGCCCAGATTCAGCAAGACATCTCCTTGACTCACGAGGAGTTCCCTATTCGCTTGAGTGAAGGAAGGAGCAGGGGCCTGAGAGCGCAAGGAATACACCTCGTTTGTCAGAGCTTCGATCAGAGAAACTTGGTGATCGATGGTTGTCTTGAGCTCGTTGTTGCAGTTGTCTTGAGCTTGGATGAGTGATCAAACGTCTTCTCTGATAGGCGTCAGGTCAGTAGGAGCAGGTTGAGCGGCAGCAATGGCGGATTGAACCACACCAAGTGTGGACTTGTTTGAGTCCTCTATCCTTTGAAGGACATTAGAGGATTTTGGAGGAGTTGAGAGTTGATCTTCTCAAGGCCAAGGAGTTGAATGAATTACCCTTAACCTTGAGAGCGTTCAACTTCCTTTGTTGCTTGAGCTTCATCTCTGCTTAGGATTTAGCTTGTAGGTCTGCTAGGGCCTTTCCTACTTGCTTTTTTTCGGCCCTTACTTTGGCCGCAACTTCTTTATCCTTGGTAGCAGCATCAAGGATAGCTTAGGGCGGCATCATGCTTGGCCTTCATAAAAGCCTCATGTCGATCCTAGATCTCCTGCAGTTTTCTTCTTTGCCTCAACCTCATACACGATGGATAGAATAGCCTAGGAGGCATGAGGAGGTACCTGTAAAAAACATGTACTACCAGTAAACAAATGAGAACGTGAAGATGACTCATTAGTTTTCAAGACGGGAATGGTAGTAGTATTACTTGAGGTTAGAAGAGTATCAGATTGATTACTTTTTTGTTTCTCTGAGGACTTGAGAGAAGCATCCTCAGGTTCTTTAGTTTTTCCAGCTTTGGAAACTATGGGAGATGGAGAGAGAGTTAAACAGTACTTTGAAGAAGATTTAAAAGGGGTGGAGATATGAGTTTTACCTGGAACACCCATCTTCTTTAAGGTTCGTTGTTTTTAAGGGAGAAGTTAGATTGGATAAAGTGGAGGATCGCTTCAGCGATGAAGGTGGAATAGCTGGGGAAGAAATTGAGGGGTTAGTCACTGACATAGCTATTGAAAAAGAAGAATGAGATTTAGAAGCGTTAAGAGTAGAAATCATAGTTGATGTTGGAGAGACCATGGTAAGGGTTATCTGTAGAGGAGCTGCCATCACATTGTGCAAAGAAGGAGAACCTTCAAAGTCACGAGGAGATAGGACGGATTCCCCAATGGTGGAATACTTCAAGTCACCTACGGGGTACCTGGGTACCCAATGATTGTTGGAATAACCCTAGCAGGAACCTGGGATATTGAACACCTTCCTCCCTGACTTTGTATTTGGAGAAAGTCTTGGCAGGCTTTGGCTTGATAAGAAGCTTGTTCAACAGGTCTCCATATATGATCTTTGCGTAGTCGATATTTTTGTTCTTGATTAGGGAGTAGAACATTTGGACCTGAGAAGTAGATCCCTGGTCGTGAATCCCAATCTTGCAATTGAGCCCTTGAATGACATGGGCGAATACATAGTTCATCTCTACCGACATGCGGTTTCGATGAATTTCACCAAGTGTTTTATTAGGAGCTCCATTTGTAACATTCGAATTTCAAAACCATCCAATTTAACTGAAAAGTAACCAATACAAGATAGTTCGTTTAAAATCTTTAGAATTGCGGAAGCTTGTCCAAAACCAAACATATTAATCCATTCACGAAGTAGTAGAAGTAAAACATAAGTCTAGTTATTGTGAGACAAGGAACATAGTTTAAGAAAAACATGACATAAAGTTCTCAAGACATAACAAGGAAAAGTAGTTTAATTATTCCAAACCATCATTCTTCAAAAACCTCTTGCATTGACTGAACTGCAGAACCACTGGAGCCTCACACGGAAAATTTCTCCTTTCCCTTATGGGAAATACCTGTCACTAAAAAGATAAACAACAACGAGGTAAGCATAAAACTTAGTAAGCACACACCTAAACCACCTACCATCATACACATACGATCACAAGTACATAGAAATTATATACATGTAAAATCTGCCACCTTCCTTACGGCTCAATACCATCAAGGAATGATTTTATGACACTAGTACCAGGCCTTTGTCCATGCCATCTTCCCTAGGGGTGTTACCACCACCGTAGGTACTATCTGATTTATTCCCGAAGGAACACATATACATAACTACACATGCATCATAACCATACATACACGACAATACATGGATAGGTAGTGAGTTCACCTGATAAGATGTTCAATACGAGCTCCTTAACACGTAACTGGTTGTTAGTAATTATGTGCAGAAGTTGACAAACCAGTGATTACACAGCCAATGTACAAGACACTTGAGGGTCATACCTGTGAGGACCTGTAATTCAAATAAGCAAAATAACCCCAGTTTGGAGAGATTGGATTTATAATAGTTAATTATAAATTAGTTGGGTGTTTTCCGTAAGAAATCCCAAAGTTAAAGGTTTGCTTAAATTAATTATATGGATTATATATATTTATTAGGTAAATAAAATAATATAACAGTTTATTAATTAGTTAGTATTTATCTAGATTTATTGGAAATAGAATATTCTTTTCTTTAGTGAAAAGAAAAAAAATAATTTTCTTAAAGATAATTATTAAAGGATTTATGGTAACTCGCTTATACGGAAACTCTTCCATATAAATATAAAGCTTAGGCATACCAATAATCATTCCAACCAATTAACTCCCAAAAAGAAACCTAAATTTCTCTCCTCTCTCCCTCTGATCGGCGCCGACCTCATAAGGTCCGAACCAGTTCGGTTTTCTGATCGAAGTCTTCGCGGTACAGCGTGTTTCGTGATCTCGGGGTATTATCCGGCTAGATGGAAATTATGTCTGGTCAACCACAAGTGGATCTATCTCAAGCAATCCAGGTAATTTCCTAACCTTTTATTAGCGAAAAAGATCTATGCTTTTTCGGGTTTTATTCTTTATCGCTTCCGCATGAATCAAACTAGTTATGTTTGATTGTTTAAATCTTTGCGATCAGTTTGGTCCAAAAAGGTTTTGTTGTGTATCTCATCCAGTTAGGATTGGGACTCACAGATAACTCGTGTTAGTTTGATACGAGGTTCGCACAAAAACCCAACAGTGGTATCAGAGCCACAGGCTTTATTTCGTTTATTTTAATTTATTATTTATTAGATCCGTTAACATTATCTCTCATGAATAAAGATTTGATATTCATCTAATTCGTATAAGATTTAAATCTTTATCAGTTTCGATAAAAGGTTTAAATTTTATCAGTTTTTGGTGTAAAGATTTGAGGTTTATCAATTTCGGATAAAAATCTAATGTTTATCAGCTTAGATAAAATTTTGATTTTTATCAGTTTTAAATCTTTATCAAGTTTAGATAAAGCTTTATTTTATCATGGATTCCGTTATAAGTAAATCTCACAGTGGTTGTCCTTATCACCTAAGATATTTGGTTTTAATATCATGAGGACTGTTGGATACTTAGTGCGTTCAAAAGCTACGTCGTAACATGATGGTCATAAAGGGCGTAACTAGATTCAGCGGAAGCCGTGGTGTTAAATGCATATATGCAAGACGGGATTTGCACCTCTTTTATGAAGAGAGATATTTCTGGGCCCCTTGACTGACTGAATAGACTGATGAATTGCATGGCCATGCCCAAACGAACTAATTTGTTCTTTGTCGTTTACCTATTAGTAGAAGTCGGATAGTCGAGAAACATAATCTTGAGTATTTAGAGTTGACTTAATCCATGCTCATACTCAAAGATGAAATACCGTGATGCAAAGGGAAAAGTCAAGTTATACCCAATTTATGAACAGTTGTTTGATAAATGTTGTTTCCTTATGGGAATGTTTATATCACCTATCTGGGTATAAGAGTTCTTGTAACCTGGTTAGCCTAAGTGCCTGTCTAGGGGCCTCCTTAGGTCCGTGTAATCAAGGCGGTATTGCCAACTTGCACAAGTGGGAGTCTGTTAGTAATTATGTGCAAAATTTGACAAACCAGTGATTACACAGCCAATGTGACAAGACACTTGAGGGTCACACCTGTGAGGACCTGTAATTTAAATAAGCAAAATAACCCCAGTTTGGAGAGATTGGATTTATAATAGTTAATTATAAATCAATTGGGTGTTTTCCGTAAGAAATCCCAAAGTTAAAGGTTTGCTTAAATTAATTATATGGATTATATATATTTATTAGGTAAATGAATATATATATAACAGTTTATTAATTAATTAGTATTATATCTAGATTTATTGGAAATAGAATATTATTTTCTTTAGTGAAAAGAAAAAAAATTTCCTTAAAGATATTTATTAAAGGATTTATGGTAACTGGCTTATATGGAAACTCTTCCATATAAATATAAAGCTTAGGCTTACCAATAATCATTCCAACCAAGTAACTCCAAAAAGCAACCTAAATCTCTCTCCTCTCTCCCTCTGATCAGCGCCGACCTCATATGGTCCGAACCAGTTCGGTTTTCTGATCGAAGTCTTCGCGGTTACAAGCGTGTTCATGATCTCGGGGTATTATCCGGCTAGAAGGAAATTTGTCTGGTCAATCACGGGTGGATCTATCTCAAGTAATCCATGTAATTTCCTAACCTTTCATTAGTATTAATTGTGTAAATAAAATAAGCGAAAAGATCTGTGATTTTTCGGGTTTTATTCTTTATCGCTTCCGCATGAATCAAACCAGTTAGGTTTGATTGTTTAAATCTTTGCGATCAGTTTGGTCCAAAAAAGGTTTTGTTGTGTATCTCATCAAGTTAGGATTGAGACTCACAGATAACTCATGTCAGTATTGAGATGAGGTTCGCACAAAAACCCAACATTACTTACTCGGTAACACCTAATCACAAGCACATACATACACTTGTCAAGACATGCCCAAAAGTGGGTCTTTAACTCAATCCCAACTCACTATTGCAAAAAGACAAAGCTACCCTCACCAACTTCTACTAAACTTCACGAAACATCATGTTTCACCAACCCTTAGGGGTCTATAAGCAAAAGAACCCCAAACGAAATCAATTCGAAAAAGTCAAAGATCTAACCAGCGCAAACGGCGGGTCGTCGGCGGGTCCCCACCCGCGGCTCACCCGCCGATACCCGCAGGCTGGTTTCCAGTCGCGGGTAGCGATCCTCAAGAAGGGTTTTCACCCCAAACCTCTAATTCGACCAAAATTAGTTAAAATCAGTATCAAACAACATCCCACATCATAATCTAATGTTTATAGGCATCTACTTACTTCATATTGATTATCAAATCGATCATCAATCTAACCTTTGACCCTAACCCAAAACCTTAACTCAGAAAATGCATTGATTGATTGAACACAAGCGTAAAGATCATACCTTTGTTGTAACTATCACGATCACTACAATAATTGCGCAGCCTCCACCTTCAATAATCTCTCCTTGCTTCCAAAATCGCAAGCTCTCCCTCTATCTCGTTCTCTACAGTCGACCAAAAGAAAAAGGGGAATTGGAAGTCTCAACTGCTTAAATTAACCCTTAATTCCATAAGTTACACTATAGACCCTCGACTCTTGAAAAAGACATCAATAGCAATAAATTAACTTAAATCTAACAAAATCCGTTAACTTACACAAATATGAAACGGGGCGTTACAACTCTCCCCCACTTACCAGGATTTCGTCCCCTAAATCGCCTATGCCTGGAACAACACCGGGTAGTTCTTCCACATTTCATCCTCATATTCCGATGTCCAATTCGAGCCCTTCCTATGATCCCATTGGATTTTCACGATCCAAATTTATTTGTTTCTCAAAGTCTTGGTCTTTCTTTCCAAGACTGCTATTAGTCTCTCCGCGTAGTTGAGTCGGTCGTCCACCTGAATGTCGTCGATCGGTATATGAGGTGACTTGTCCGCCAAGCACTTTCGTAACTGCATAACATGGAAAGTGTTGTGTATCTGACTGAGTTTTGATGGTAACTCTAGTCGATATGCAACCTTCCCAACACGTGCCACTATCTTAAATGTCCCAATGAATCTCGGACCTAGCTTGCCTCACTTGCGAAAACATATCACCGCTTTCCACGGTGACACCTTCAAAGCACCTTATCACCCACATTGGCACTCCACATTCAAATGCACCTTTCCACGGTGACACCTTATCACCTTCAAAAGCACCTTATCGTGAAACCTATCCGAAATCACTATCACTGGCACTCCATGTCTCGCCACTATCTCTCGGACGTAGATATCCGCTAACACCTCTGAAGAAGAAGCCTCTATATCACGATGAACTGGGAATTCTTCGTCAGACGGTCAACAACCACCCAGATGGCATCGTGCTTCCTTAGCATTTGTGGTAGTCCAGTAACAAGATCCATAGTCATGTGCTCCCATTTCCACTCGGGTATCTCCAAAGGTTGGAGTTTCCCATATGGTCTCTTACGCTATGCCTTGATTCGTAAACAAGTCAAACACTTCTCCACATACTTAGCCACGTCCCTCTTCATTACCGGCCACCAATAGTCAGTTTTCAAATCTCTGTCCATCTTGGTAGCACCGGGATGAATTGTGAACTTAGACTTATGAGCCTCAATCCAAGAGTATCTGCCTTGTCTTACATGTCATTGGGATCCACACCCGACCGTATCGAGTCAGTAACCCCCGACTATCGGCCATTAGCTGATCCACTTGCCCCTTAATTCTCTACCTCTTCTGGGTATCTTTCTTTACCACTTCTTTTTGAGACTGTCGTATCAACTCCATCAGAGATGTTGACACTGTCAATCTCATCAGGGGTACTAAAAGGATTACATTACTTCCCTTCCGACTCAAGGCATCCGCCACCACAATCGCCTTCCCCGGGTGATAGAGGATCTCACAATTGTAGTTCTTTATCACGTCTAACACCACACCGCTACCTCATGTTAAGATTCTGCTGATCCATGAAGTAACGGAGACTCTTGTGATCCGTGTAGATGGTACAACGAACCCCATACAGGTTGTGTCGCCATAGCTTGAGTGCGAACACTACTACCACCAATTCCAGATCATGGGTCGGATAGTTCACCTCATGCGTCTTTAGCTGACGAGACGCATAGGCAACCACCCGCCCCCTCTGCATAAGGAAGCAGCCTAGCCCGTGATATGAGGCATCATCACAGTAGACTGTCAAGTCCTCGACTCGCTCCAATATAGTCAAAACTGGAGCCTCACACAGCTTATTCCTCAAAGTCTCAAACGCTGCTACTAGCCCCCTCACCCTAAAAGAACAGCTCATTTTTCCGTGTCAGCCTCGTCAATAGAACGACTATGTTGGAGAAATCCTGGATGATCCGGTGATAGTACCCAGCCAATCCGAGGAAACTCCTAATCTCCGTGGGAGTCTTCGGGGCCTCCCATTTCATTACCACCTTTACCTTCACCGGATCTACCTTTATGCCTTCTCGGTTTACAAGATGCCGAGACATTGGACCTCTTGTAACCAGAAGTCACACTTGGAGGATTTCACGTATACGCAAAATCTCCAACACCTCCCGCAAAAGCTCTACATGCTACTCTTTTCATCTAGGACTAGATCAGTATATCGTCTATGAATATGATCATTGACTATCCAACATTGCCCTACAGACCCGATTCATCAGGTCCATAAAAGTTGTTGATGCGTTCGTCAATCCGAATGGCATAACGATGAACTCGGAAATGCCCATATCTGGTCCGAAAACCGTCTTTTTACGTCCTCTTCCCAAACTTTTAACGGGGGTACCATGAGAAAGATCTATCTTCGGAACCAAGCAGCCCTAAAGCTGACAAGGGGATCTCGATCCCGACATGGTTCTATTCTTC